>JADRCH010000009.1:3474450-3496310 GCA_019843965.1 Rhynchomys soricoides
GGCAGAGAGAGAGAGAGGCAGAGAGAGAGAGAGGCAGAGAGAGAGAGGCAGAGAGAGAGGCAGAGAGGGTGAGGCAGAGGCAGAGGCAGAGGCAGAGGCAGAGAGACAGAGGCAGAGGCAGAGGCAGAGGCAGAGGCAGAGGCAGAGGCAGAGGCAGAGGCAGAGGCAGAGGCAGAGGCAGAGGCTAGCCTGGCCTGCAAAGAGTGTTCTAGGACAGCCAGGATTACACAGAGAAACCCTGTCTCAAACCAATCAAACAAACAAATTTAAGAACAAAGAACAACAACAACAACAACAAAAAACAACGAAAGAATTTTAATGTCTCATTGACGGATTGTTCCTGTAGTCAGTATAAAGTGTCTTGTTCTTGTTTTGTGTCTCGTCTGACTAGCTTTGGTTTGGAATCTAACGAATTGTAGAATTGTAGAGCCTGCTTGTTCCATTTTTCTGAAATAAAATTTCTAAGGTGGTATCTCTTTTTGTTGGCAACAATTGAGTGGATCCTGTTTCTAGACATAATGTGTAGTAGTCTTCGTCTTTTAACTTGAGAATCGAGATTACTCATCTTCACAGTTGTTATTGAGAAACCTGTTCCTTCCTATTGTTTCACTCAGTTTGTAGTGTTTGGTGTTTGTTTTCCCAGTCCTCGTTCACTTAACTATCGCTCTGACGTATTCCACTCCTTTTTCCACTCTCTTGGATGTATTCTTTTTCTTTTTAGTTTGAAGAATTCCTCTCATTTTCTGTGGAGCTAGTTTACTAATCTTCAATTATCTTAGCCTGTTCTTTTCATGTTTCTCCTCAATTATGATAGATAATTTTGCTGAGTAAAATACTCTGGGTTGGTAACTGTGTCCTATCAGAACTTGAAATATATCATTTTAAATAACCCTCACTTTAAAGATACTGTTGAAATTATGCTGTCATCTTTTTCCTGCTATCATTCTGATAAGCTTGCTTTTCTATGCAGCTGGGTACTTCTCTGGTAGGCCCTTTTCTTAGGAAGATGAATGGGAGAGCCCATGCTCCCTCATCAGGCTGGGCAGCTTTCTTTACAGACGTATGGTTATGAATAATAACCTGTTTTACTTGTTAAACAAGTCCCCTTAAGCCCCCTTGCTTTTTTTGTTCCCTCACCAACTATTGGCTTAACAGCCTGGCAGGGAAATGGGGACAAAATCCTTGAGAACTTTCTGAGCTGGTTGGCCTATCATGTTCCCTCATCAATACCAGCTTACATTAAGAGAGCTTCCAAACTTATCATCAATGGAAGCAACATTTGTGCTAAGCAGCAATATTCATTTATTCTTCAAGGTTCATTGGGGCCCAATCACCTCTAGCCTCATACGTTGGCCTTTCTAAGGCAAGTAGTCACACTGTGAGTCATGTCCTGCCAGAGCCAGGGAATATAAGAAAAGTTCCCTACTGTAAGAGGCTATCCCTCATGGCTTTTACACAGCCATCTGTGCAGAGATTTACAGAGGGATTGCTTTACCAGAGATATCTTGGATACAACCGGAAGTAGAAAGGTCTGGGATGGTGAGCAATGGCTATGCACAGGACAAGGAGAACTAATGCCAGGGGAACACACCAGAGCGTGCCAATTCTCCTCCTTCTAAACTGGAGGTAACCTTTTATGCAAAGGACTGAGGCCGGGGAATAGGATTGGGCTACCTTTCATTTCAAGAAAAATACTCTCCCATTTTTCTTTTGTTTACAGATGGGGACACCTTCGCTCAAGATTTCTTCCGGTGCCCACTATCCTGTCTCCTGAATAACTGAGATATGCTGGAACCTCAGAGACTCAAGAAAAAAGTCTTCATATGCTTTTCAACTCAGAGATAACCTGCTCACCAGAGAGCAGCCTTGACTATAACACCTTTCCTCAGATTTATTCTATGGGCAGGAAGGAAAATGGGCTGAAATTATGTGTTTCTAACCTGCCTTTTATCTAAGAGCCAAACTGATTAAATTGTGTAAAATGAATCTTACTTAAGTAGTTTTATGTGTTAATAATCAGATAAAGCCAGTGTACAGAGGAACCTTTGGCAGGGGTCATACTCTTTTATAAGAAACTGTCTGCTCTCCTGAGCAGTCTTCTTTGGGGACACTGACCCTACAGATCCTTCAGTTCTCTATAAAGAATCCCTCTCTGTCCAGCATCCATCTAAGCCCACAAGGGACCTCTTTCCCTCCTTCCCAGGAGATACAGTATTGTTGTTCACCCTTGGTGGAACCCAAAATTAACCCCACAGTGTCTTTGTCACTGTTCTATTGATGTGAAGAGACACCATGACCAAGGCTACTCTTATAAAAGAAAACACTTAATTGGAGAATTGCTTACAGTTTCAGAGGGGTAGTCCATTATCCTGGTGGGTGCAGGGTACCATGCATGGCATTGAAGCAGAAGCTGAGAGCTACATCCTGATTCACAAACTGAAAGAAAGAGAACTGGGCCTGGCCATATCTCCTAATCCTTCTCTTCCTAGTGAAGAGTTCCATTCTCTGGAGACTGAGCATTCAGATATATGAGCTATGGGGCTGTTCTTATTCAGCCACCATACAGTGACCTGGAACATTCTACCATGGAGATTTCAGGAGATCCCACACTTGTTCGTAGAAGCTCTCCCTCAGGGCTTAATAGACTGGACACTACCCTAAACCATGCTGCTCTGATATGGACAAACTTCTCTTCTGTGGGCACTCTGAGAGAGTAATATTCTAGGCTACAGAGTTTCTTTAGGATCTCTTGGGAGAGGAGGAGATAAAGTATCTCAAGATAAGACCAATCTCTGCAAAGTCAATGTTACCTTCTCGGGTCTAACTTTAATAAAGGACACTGGAGCCTCGTGACCATAGTGGGCCCAATGTATTTTAAATTTGCTTCTCCATTAGACTTTGAAACAGCTGAGAGCCTTCCTGGGAGTTACTGGATATTGTAGAATTTGGATTCTGAGGTACGCTGAACTGGTTAGGCCTCTTTAGAAGGGCTGATAAGAAACTCAAACTCAGGGGCATTCAAATAGGGATCTGGACCCCTGAATCTCAACATGCTTTTCCAAAGATAAAGGGAGCCAGGCCCCTGCTTGGGACTGTGCACTCAGTCCAAGTTCACTCTGTATGTGGCAGAAAGAAGGGGGTAGCTTTGAGTATGATTACCTAATTAGCAGGCTCAACTGCTCACCCAATGGGCTACCTAAGTAAGACTTGGACCAGGTAGCAAAGGGGTCGCTTGCTTATCTTTGGGCAGTTGCAGCCATAGGACTTTTGATTCTGTAAGCTCAAAGGTTTACCTTTGAATATTCTCTAATGGTTCATACCCAACATGATATCGGAGGTATTTTCAACTCCATGAAAAATCTGTGGATATCAAATCACCATTGCTTAAATACTAAGCCCTCATGTTGGAAGGTCATGAGGTAATGCTTAATGCCTGTCAAAATTTAAATCCTTCCACATATGTCCCAGAAGGAGAGGGGTCCCCTCCACTCATGTGAAGAGGCCTTCCTAGTGGCCAGCCACGCAGCCCATTCTGACTGAAATATTCAGCCTCCAAAGACTCCAGATTTAATAGTGTACACTTTGGGAGCTCTTTCATCAAGGACAGGATTAGATATGTGGTAACACTTTGATTATGAGTGTTGGCATCCTGCCTTGAGGCCTCTCCTCCAAAATCCCAGTGCCCAACTTAATGATGCTCTTTGCTTTCAATACAGCCCTTGAATTATCCAAGTAAAAAGAAGCTAATGTCTGTAAGGGTTCCATATATGCCTTCCTAATTCCACATGCAGCCACAGGTATTTTGAGAAAATCCAGATTTCTTTGCAGCAGCTCTGTCTCAGAACATAATAGACTGGACACAATTCCAAACCCCATGCAAATCTTTAGAGGGAAAGTGGTCTTTTAAATATCACTGAAGCCATCATTAAACATTCACAGAAAGTTCTTTAATCTTAGATGCTGTCCTTCTTCTCATTCAGGCTTCTGAACGGACACCAAACATTAGTAGATCCTGTGGCTAGGGGAAATCAAGCAGCGGCCTCCAAGTATAAAGGGGCAGCTCTGGGTAATAAATAGCATGTGACACTCCCTGTTCTTTGGGAAGAGTTCCTGCTGCCTCCTGAGAGAACCCAATATTCCCCCACCAAGCTAGCTCTGGCCTCAGAGAAAGAATGTCAGCTAGACTAGCACAGGTGGGGGTCTCTCCCAGTACCTCTTGTTTTCTATACGTCTTCAGTGGAAGATCTTCAAGCCCCTCCATCTGATGTATCTCCTGGGACAGAAGACTCTAGCCACTGGCCAAGAGGATGTTCTTACTGAAGCCACGAAACAGCTAATCCAGGTTCATCATCAAATCAATCCACCAAACAAGCACCCCAGGTACCAAAGACATGAGACGTCTCCAAAAGAGGGCCTGCAGGACTTTACACATGTCAGGAGGACCTAAGTCTCAATTTCTTTTAGTCCTGGTAAATATTACAGGCTGGATAGAGGCTTTTCCATGTAAAACAGAAAAGATTCCAGGCAGAGGACTAGACTGGGGTAGTCCCAGACCTGAGAGATAACTCCCAGGGTCTTACTGAAGGCTCTGCGGAAGAAGATACTATCAATGTGAAGATTACATTTTCTTTCTTTTTGGTTTGGTTTGGTTTGGTTTGAGACAGGGTTTCTCTGTGTAGTCCTTACTGTGCTGGATGGAACTTGCTCTGTAGACCAGGCTGTCCTTGAACCTGGAGCTCATTCTGCCTCTGCATCTGAGTGCTGGGACTAACGGGGTGCACCACCACTGCTTGATGAATACTTTTGTTGTCAATATGATGCAGTAATTAAATATTATTCTCCCTGCCTCACTGAAGTCCATACTAGCAGATCAAGACTGTAAAAAATCCATTCTGCATTTGGGTGTTTGATATTTAAAAGTAATATTGTATGCAGTGACTTTGACAGATACTGGGTTACTATAAATAAGAGAGATGGGCAAATATTTTGGCTTTTTTTTTTTTTTTTTTTTTTTTGGTGGATCAAACTGGGGCATTGAACCTGCTGACAAGTGTTTTACCTAAGAGCCAAATTGGTACTCCAGTGGAAACCGCCTAGAGAAATTCAGGCTAAGTTTTTACAGTGATTGTCATTTATAGTATCTGATAGCAAAGACTTTACTTTTAACTTTATCTCTAAATTGTTTTAATATATAAATGTGAGATAGTAACTGATTTTCATTAGAAACATACTTCAAGCAAAATGAGTATGTTTTCAAAAGTTTGACAATTCAAGAGTAAACACTGTATTCATATATTCATAAAGCTTAGTCTAAATGATGCAGCAAGTTCAAAACTTAGAACTTGGTGAACCTTTCAAAGACTACTACAAACCTGATAGGATTTAGACTAGCCTATACACGCAAAACACATCGCTAAAATTAAGTATAGCCACAGTATATTTTTGTGCAGCTGTGTTTTAATTCTAAATTGATGACAGTGACTCAAAAGTACACTGTCAGGTATTTTAGGATATGGACACAGAGGAAACCCAGCTCTGTCTCCACAGCAGACCTGCAAAGCCATTCATCTTGGCTTTGTGCTCTCTGAGTCTCACTGTCCCTTTGCTCCAAGACCTCAGTTGCTTTCACCACACCATTTTCTTCTTGTAAATAAAAGTTTGTGTGCAATTCATCATGCCCCAACATGAATGGCAACAACCAGATGCCACCAGCAAATGCTTCCTGCTTCTCTGTCTAAGTTGGTTTTCCTGGGTGGTTTCTGCAGGACTTGCTCCAACTTCACACCGTCTAATGAAGGGCAGCATGTGCGGAAGGTGTGTTGGCAATCCATCCCTGTTCCCAGTGTCCTTGGAGACCACATCAGGCCTTGGGCTTGTTTGTAGCACTCCACAGTTACTGTTTACATAATTCTACATGGTGTCTTCATAGTCCACATCTGCAATGTTTATCTTTGGCTTAGAATAGATTCCAGAGGAGACCTGGAAGGACCAAAGAAGAGAAGACAGAAGGACAAGTCTTCCACTGGGCCTCTTCCCAGTCAGTCTGGCTGCATTTTGTCTTGTGCACACACAACACCTTAAAAGGAGCCTGTTGGAAGCCTATGGCCTCTGCTGGCATTGTCAAAAGAGCCTGTGACTCTGGAAGACTCCAGAGGTGCTCCTGCTGAGCAATTCTATGGGCAGTCATTGTTCAAAGATGTTAGAATGAATTAAACTGAGTGTGCTTCCAGAGTCCACTGAGGACTCTGCTTGATGGAGCAAAGCCAGAATACCCACAATTTTCAGGTGCCCTTTAGAATTCTTTTAAATTGTGCATGTGTGTGTGTGTGTGTGTGTGTGTGTGTGTGTGTTTATATGTGAGTATGTGCACATGAGTGCAGGTGCCCATGGGGAGCAGAAGAAGCCATTGGATCCCCCGAAGCTGGAGATACAGCTGTTTGTGAGCTGCCCAGTGTAGGTGCTGAGAACTGAATTCTGGTCTTCTACAAGAGCAGTAAGGCTCCTAATTGTTGATATCTCTCCATGGATATCTTGAATTATCTAGGAGTTATAAATTAGGACTTTTTCATAATACAAATCATTACCTCAGTTTTATTCAGTATTAATTTAGTTCCCTTCATATTGCTAACCCTACAGCACTAGCTGACGGCTGTCCAGTTCAACAGTATTTTAGGATAAAGATTTTCAAATAAATAGAACTTTAAAACTAAGTATTAACCACGATTGAACTACACATTGCTCGGGGAAATGTACCCATAAAGCCTCCAACCCCCCCCCCCCCCCATGTAGTGATTCTTTATTTGTTAAAACTAAATGCTTTCTGTCTCTACTGGCTGGCAGATAAAGCATAGTGATGTTTCCTTTCCTAGGCAGCTATACTGTGAGGGATATTAGCATGGTCTCCAGAGGAAAGAGAGAAAGGCAGGAGGACAGTGACGGCTTACCTTACTTGCCCGGTGTGTTTTCACGTGCTGAGCTGTGGAGGAACAAGTAAGCGGTGAGATTCCACTCATGTTTAGCCTTTTACAACTTCCCGTTAATTAAAGTTGTTTCTTCTCCTGCCTGTTTTCTAGAGATTGATCTCTAGCAGTATTTCCTATTCTCCTTTCTATCACATGAACAATTGTCTTAGCATCCACAGAAGAATGGGCAGCCTGGGGTTGGTGGGCAAGTTGGCCCTTTTGCCACTGGAGACACTTCGATACCTCTCTCCTTGTGTAGGGTGGGACAAGAGCTGCAGCTACAGTGAAGCGCTGCAAAGAGAGTGTGGGGCCACCAAGAAGGCAGGCAGCATCTTTGGGTTGCCATTAAAAACAGGCCATGTGAATCATGCACTAGGCTAACCTAACTAGGCAGCACCAGGCTCTACTAGACACAACTTCCAGAACAAAGGTCAGTTTTCAAGTAACTATATGACACTATGCTCAGAGCAGAGCTATTGATTGTCCTCTTGGTTCTGGGACAGACAAGAGTCAGAGAAAAATTCATCCCATTCCACGTCTCACCTGCTGCTGGTTCCAGTGCCTGCTGGGTGTGGTACACCAAAGAGTAAACATCATCGCCACTTACAACGTTCACTGAAACAATAAAGAAGGCGTATTGGCACAACCCTTTCCTCCTGTTCTTCCACTGACCCTACACTCACCTCCTACAAGGTCGCAGCAGAAGGCAAGCAGACAACACCCTGTAGAGCCTTCCCCTCCAGCTTGTGCTGTGTTGGCTCAGATTATTGGGGAGCCTCACCGTTCTCATACACAGGCTCTGGCTGCCCTGGGTCTGGGGAGTTGAGGTAGGTGGATTTTTGGAGCACCGGCTGAGGAGGGCTCCTGCAAACACAAAACATATGGCAACCCAGATGTCCCAAGTGCGATTGTCTGAGACTTTAAAGTGTGAAGGAAAGGGTACATCTCTTCAGTATAAGCAGAACCTTCACTCGTGGGTTGCCCAGGGCTCCGTGGTGCCACACATGTCCCACAGGAACGGGGTGTTTTGCTCACTCATTCTCTGATATCACCCACGCATCTCTAGCTGTTGCCATGTAGTGATCTGGGTCATATTCATTTTCTCTGCCAGTAAAAGAATTCAAAGGCAGGAAGAATCCCGCGTGCAACCGGTGACAGTGGAGAAATTGTGACCACGGCAGAGGGTGGAAGACATCATCAGTGAATGAAAGGCGTTTTACTAGGGCTGAGGAAACACACACAGCAGGCACACAGAGGAAGAGCCTCAGCAAAGCAAGGCAATGACCGGTCTTGAAAAACTAAAGTCCAACTTCTCTTTGAGGGCTCTTTGTTGTTGTTTCTAAGTCATTGAAGGATCTTCCTCCCCTAATCTGGGGATGATCAGTTGAAAAAAGACTGAATGACTGATTGGCCCACAACTGTTGTCTAAACGTGTCTTGATAACATCACGGAGGAGGGAGTGGAAAGACTAAGAGCCAGAGGATCTGAAGTGTGCTGTGAGACTGTGTCTCCCAGTAATGTCGGAAGCTACCGCCTTAAAGTCTCACCAACATGACTTTCTAAACAAAAATAGACATACTAAAGTGGGCAGGGGAAAGTCTGAACACAAGAAACTTTAGGTAACTAAGGAACGCTGAGAGTGGGAGAGACATATTCCTCATGGAAGAGACACCAGTAGGTTATCCAATACCAAATGGTCATCCTTGGAAACAAGCATACAAACAATATACAGTCGATATACAGACTACACAGGTATATGTGTGTGTGTGTGTGTGTGTGTGTGTGTGTGTAGATGTGTGTGTGTGTGTATAGATGTGTGTGTGTGTATAGATGTGTGTGTGTGTGTGTGTGTGTGTGTGTATGTGTGTGTATAAAATAGCAATAGAAAAAGGAGGCCAGGATTTTGAAAAAGAGCAGGGAAGGGTATTTGGATGAAGAAAAGGAATTGACATAATTATATTACACACTCAAAAAATAATTTTTAAAAAGTAGATTTTTGGCATCATCAGCATATAGGAGAAATCAGAGCTCTTACCTGAGTGGATCTTCTGATTGTCTTCCTGCAAGGCAGAAAAATGAGAGTTTGTATCAGTGGGGGCCTTTCACTGCCCTCTTGTCTTGGTGCTCAGTTTGGATGGCACTGTGTCCCCAGGGGGCACTTATGGGGTCTTCATGTCACAATTAAGATAATTCAGGTCCAGAGGAGTTAAGTCAACTTCCCAAAGTCGTAAGTACCAGACACAGGAGTTTGGACCTGTTACATGCTTTGCTTTTAATTTTGCAACCACCCTGATGAATCTTATCCTGAGCCAGATGCTGACATGGTCAAGTTACAGATGAGGTAAGGTGTTCACAGATGTTGGAAGGCGTGGAATTTGAATGATAGCTGCACACAGTCCCCTACTGACACATCTTCAGCTTGCTCAGCGGAGAATGGGTTAAACATAACTACATATTAAATTATGGGCTGGAATAAATGGGGAAGGTAAATAACTTAAAATTCAAAATGGAGAACAATCATTGGCTATATTACCAAGTGTGACCTCCAGGAGGAGAATGTGGGGAAGATCAGGGAAGGTCTGGACCTGTAGGGATGTGAAATATTGTAAAGGAGAAGAAAAGGCTCGTGACGTAAGGCAGTGCACCCTTGGGGAAGACGGCTGCACTGACGTCAGGACCAGAGCTGGGCCGGGGGGAGCAGCCCAGTGTTCCTCTTCCCTAGTTGCTGACTGGATTTAAAAATTAGTTACATTTTTATGTAAAAGTTAAATCACAGAAGAAAAAAGATATCAGCTGGTGAAATATGAAGACATAAATAACTTTTCTAAAATGGTGCTTTAACAAGCACCATTTTATAAGACCCATAGGCAAGGTAGCTAGGGATGCACCCTCCACCCACAGGCTGTGTGCCACAAATGCGCCCAGGGAGAAAGGTTATAGTAACAAAACATGGATATACTCAGTTACTAACCTACTTTTCTCTTGAGCCAGTAGCAAAATATTAAGGTCATGGTGATAGGGCCAAGACAGCCAAGCAGCCACCCAGTGAGTCCTGAGGAAAGATGACTGATTCCATTCTCAGTGGGCACTAAGGAGAGACCTACACACAAACTACTGTAAGGAAGGGATTGGTTTTGGAGAACAGACATCTTAGGCGTAGATTATGTTCAAGGCAGCTCCTCATGAGTGGGGAGGGATGTCCTTAGGTATCTACAGAACTTCTGCTTCTTGCACTTATGAAAGAGGTTAGGCATTCAAACTCCATTCTCCACACCTCTCATGTATATCATCCTTGACAGCATCATGAACAGAAGCTCCGCCCCTGACAACACCCCCTGGAAACCCTGAAGCTCTCCCAGAATGCCGGGGAAGAGACACTGACCTTGAGAGTCCCAAAGCCTGACAGATACCTGTTAAGTTAAGAGCTACAACCTCACTTCGTTGGGCACCCTGGCCATTGCTGGCCTCACAGGAGAAGTTTCCAGAATGTTCTGCAGTCAGGGAGAAGTTGAAGGATGCTCCTCCTCCAGAGGGGGCTGAACTGTTCCCCAGAATGATGCTCTCATGATAAAACTGGTAGAAGATTGGGGGTGAGCCTCTCAGGGCCTCACAGTGAAGCTCCACCAGGTCCCCCAGCACAGCCTTGGTTCCAGAGTCCCCAAACGTAAGGACAGGCTGAGACACTGGAACTAATCAACGGTGGACAATTAGAGAAAGGTTCCTTGATAGTGTGATAGACCCATGTTTTCTGCCTGTCCTCTGGAGGGTCCCAAAGGCAGCTCGGGGGAGAATGGAGCTCTGATGAGGCTTGCGGCTGAGACGTGGTATTTGTGTTACTTACCTCTGACATAGATGTTCACCAGCTCACTGGGGATGGGGCCGTTGCCGTTGTCAGCCGCACAGAAATATTGATCTGCATCGCTTTGTTTCATTTCAGTGATCTCAAACTCTGCTGTTAGTGAAGGCTGTGTCTTTGTTTCCAGGTTTAAACCCAGGGCCCCTCTGTACCAGAGATAAGTTATATTTCCAGTGGCACTATCAATCGAGCAGATGAGGAGCAGCTTGTTTCCCTCCATCACCCATCCTCCCGGAGGCCATGTCTTCAAGCTCACATCAGAGACAGAGTTTCCTGTGGGAACACAAGACAATGAGGAGGACTCTCAGTAGGGAGCGTTTCAGAAAGAAGTAGGTGTGGTGGTCTTGAGAGCCAAGGCTGCTGGCAAGGTCAGTGATTCTTGTAGCTTAAGTAGGGACTGGTGTTCTGCTGAACTGGAATCATCTTAGGTTTGGTTGATAGTCTCAGGGTAAGAAGAGCATTATACCACTAATGTTGAGTATGTGATGTCATCTCCCACTTTATGATGACCTAACTTCTATTCCGCACAGGGCTAAGAGACAGATCTAGAGATAGGGCATAAACTCCAACTCCAGGGCAGTATTCATGATTAGACATCTTTTGTGTTCTCAGCCAGTAAACCTACAGCATCACCCACAACCTCCCTCATAGGCATGAATTTCCCTTTGCTGTGAACCTGCACTGTTCCTTCTAGTACATCCTAACCCTATGTGTTGGGATCAGCTTCCAGAAGGTAATCTTCACCTGTGGCTTAGATCTCATTATCTTAATTTTTTTAATTTCTGGCATAATTTTTTAAGTTTTGCCACTGTAGGTATATTGAAGACTGTCACAAGGTATAGTCTGTCACAAGGTGGATCTTGATGTTTTCATTAACTGTCTGTCTCTTTCCTTCCCTCCCTCCCTCTCTCCTCTTCCTGTTGTTATCATTGTCCTCCCCCTCCTCCTCCTCCTCCTCCTCCTCCTCTTCCTCCTCCTCCTTTTCCTCCTCCTCCTCCTCCTCCTCCTCCTCCTCCTCCTCCTCCTCCTCCTCCTCTATTTTGGCAACACCAAGAATCAAAGCAATGGAGCCTTACGTATGCTGGGCACGTGGTCTACCATTGAGCTAAAATTCAGCCCACCTCTTTTATTTATTTATTTTTTATAAACCATATTGATCAGGACAAAAGTTCTCTTTTCCCTGACATCTCAGACACACAGCATCACTTTCAAAGGCACAACAGGGGACCTGGGGGAGTCAGGAGGTATGAAAGCGATATAGAGGGGCTCGGTTCTCTGTTGCCTCTTCCCTGAGCCTCCTGCAGCAGTTCTTGATGGAGAAAAGGGGACACACTTGCCTGGAAATGCCCTGAACCCATCACCCACGCAGTCCAGGTCCTTTGACTCAGAACTTCTACACATTTTATTCTGAAGAATGCACGGGAGGAAACGAAAGTCTAAAACGTGTCTTAAGTCATAGGGAAAGCTCTGGGCTTTCAGGGCTCTTTTGATTAAGGTGCTTTTCTCAGCTTCTACACAGTCCCATCAGCCCACGAATGCCATAGTCTCTTTGGGCATTTGCTTAACCTTGAGAAACTCTCAATTTGGGAGACTTTAGGGAAACTATTCCCTTCACCAGATGAAAATCCCAAGTCCTCTGGGTCCCGGGGAGTCCTAGTTCAGTGTGTACAACCTAAGACACTCGGTACAAGAGCATTTTTGTAGAATCCCTTTAGACACCAGTTGCACCTATAGTTAGCATCTGCTCGTGTATGGACTACCCTGCATCTTCTCTCTGTAGACATCTGTGATCCCCAGAGGACTGATAACTTCCCAGCATTTGAAACTGAGCAGACAAAGGAAGGGGGTAGCCACCCGCCACCTTCTCTTCTCATTGGGTCAGCTGTGACAAGAAGCAAGAAGGCAGATATGACTCACAGCAGGAGTCTGGAGTTCTGCCCTGTCGTCCACGGCTTGTTTCAAAGAATTCTCAGGCATCAAGGATTTCTATAGAAACATGTAAAACAACTCTTTCCTTGTCCTGGATGTGAGTGTGTATTCCTATTTAGGCTATGATTGAGTGCCTGGGCTTAGAAGTAAAAGAGAAAGCAAACAAAAGGCACATATAACATTAGCACAGACATGACTTAACCTCAGTGATGGACCCAGAAGACCAGATCTTTCTCTTCCCTCTGATCATGGGGATCTCTGATCCTACGTTGCTGGGTGCACCAGACAATTTTTTTTTAAATGAGCTTTTTAGAGGATTTATTTATTTATTTTATGTATATGAGTACACTGTAGCTGTCTTCAGACACAAGAAGAGGGCATTGGATCCCATTACAGATGGTTGTGAGCCACCATGTGGTTGCTGGGAATTGAACTCAGGATCTCTGGGAGAGCAGTCAGTGCTCCTAACCACTGACCCATCTCTCCAACTTCCAATCTTTTTTTAACCTTGTGGTTAATAGTTTGTGAGCAAGAGATCAGTTCATGCATTGTAGATTTGCATATGCTTCACAGTGAAAATTTCCTTGTGGCAAGAAAATCAATTAAATTTGCATATAGCAGAGAGAAAGAGAGAGCAAGAGCAAGATATTGAAAGGGAGGGAGAGAGAGAGAGAGGAAGGAAGGAGAGAGAGACAGAGGGAGGGAAGGAGGGAGGGAGGGAGGGAGGGAAGCAGGAGTCCTGTTAGTTTTGCATGTTGCTGGGGACCTGTGCTCTGTGGCTCTGCCTTCCTCTTCTTAGCCATTGGCTGTGTGTCCCCACTGAAGAGCACAGCCAGGACCTGGAGCCTCCGAAGGAGAACAGACTCCTAACATAAATCTCTGATGCTCTCTTCCATCTCTTCCATCTTTGTGTGACCATATTTCCCTCCCAGTGCTGTGGTAGCTCCAGAACAGCTCACCCAGGCTGGGCAAGACACAGGCCATAGGTTGGACCCAGAAGAATCTCTGAAGTTTGTTTCTGGGACTGGACAGGCATGGCTGCTCAGCCATCCACATGCTTCATGTGCTGATTTGGGTGACAAGCTACCCTTAGACTGTGAGGAAGAGGAGAAGCATAACTCACCAGCAGGCTCACAGGGTAGAGCTGGAAAAGAAACCAGTAGAGATTAGGCCAGAGCAGCGAGTGCCACAGACACACAGTTAGACTTCTCCAGAGGGTTTTCCCAAAAGTCCCCTTTCCTTCCCTGTGCCTCTCCCGTACTTCCCGCTTTTCCCCTTCTACTGCATCTTTCCCTCTCTGAATCCCTTTCTTATTTCTTTTCCCACATTCTATATCATCCAGAAAAGACACATGGTCAGTTCTATGCTTATAAGGTAATTTTAGTAACCGTTGTCTCCGTGATGAAGAGCCCTGTCCTTCCCCCATCCCTCACCCCAAGGGGAAAGGTGCTTTACTCAGAAGATGCTGGGAAACTTTATCAACCACAGAAAAATAAGTTGAGTTGCTACCTCACACAGCATTTCATCTACTTGTAAAGAGAAATTTTTATTTTTAACGGAAAACTGTGCAGCACCTAGGGATGGGGAAGAATTAGTAAATACAATGTCAAAAGAACAATGTGGAGGTGAATATTGATGAATCTAGTTACATTAAATTGTCAGTGATAGTTTTGATTAAGGAAGGGTATTGTAGCAGACAATCTTGAGAGCTATCAGAATGGGAGAACCTATCTGTTCTTGCTGTTAAAGTCTAAAAAGGATACTATTCAGCTGGGTGGTAGTGGCACATGGCTTTTATCCTGGTACGTGGGATACAGAGGCAGGTGGATCTTTGAGTTCAAGGCCAGCCTGGTCTACAGAGTGAGTTCTAGGACTCACTCCAGAAAACCTTTCTTGAAAAACCAAACCAACCAACCAAACAAACCCAAAATGACAACAAAACAAAACAACAACAAAACAAAAAACCAAAGTGACTAGTCAAGGTACATGAAGAATATTTTTTAATTAACAAGGCAAGCAGCGATCTCAATAGCAAAATAGACAAGGAATATAATGGGTAATGTGTGACACGGAGGCTCCAATAAACAAGCAAAACTCTGAGAGCCCCTAAATATATCAGAAGGTAATCAGTTAATTGCTAACCATAAAACTTCCAAACCGAAACAGCAGACCAGTGCTATTATATTGGCAAATGTTCAAACCTGGATAGTTCTGGATATGGAAAGAACCCATTATTTTGTTATGTTCTTAACTGCTTGTCAGTTTGTTCCTCTACTCACATCTCCTAGTCCTTCCTCCTCTCAAAAACCATAAGTGTCATCTCCGGACTTGCTATCAGGTGTAACAATAGTCAAATAAGAGGAATAAAGATCTCAAGGCCTAGAGCCCCACTGGCTGCCAACTTCCTATCAGAGGAGGTCCAGAGAAGAATTAGACTTCTTCAAATACTCTCAAGGATTTGACCATGTTTTTGGTCAAATAGGAGAAATTCTGGGGGAAATGCAGGCTTTGTCACTAGATAGGAGAGATACTGATATCTATCCATCCTCTTGCAAGCCATGAGGCCCTGGGAAGTATGTCCTTCCTCTGTTTCAGCATCTTTTTCTATGAGATCGGGATAGTGACAGAACCTGTGCATTTGTAGAGACAAGTGTGTGTCCACAGAGTGCTGAGACTAGTACCTCAGATTTCTTTAAGATCTGATCAAGATTTTCTCCTAATTATTAATTATTTTATAATGCTTAGCTTGACATGCCTACTTGGTTAAATGCTTATTTGAATAATTACTTCCTCAGGTAATAGCAAGGGATCAGAGGGAGCTAACAGAAAAATCCTATTTATGTATTTGTTCATAAATAAATACTTTGCCATTCTTGACTGTCTCAGAATGTACACTATCATGGGAGAAAACTGCTGCACCTAAGGCTTAGAGAGCATTGCAGTAGAGAAGGCAAGAAGACTGTAAGGGCAGAGGACCAGAAGGTTTGCTGTGAAATTGTGTATCTAAGAAGTAACAGGGACCCATGGCATGTCAACTATACGGCTGCCTAAAGAAGACCCAAACAATGATAATATTTATACATCTATTAATGCACAAGGGAAAATCTCATGTGGCCCACCCTAGACAAAGAATTATAGGCAAGTAATGACTGGTGAATGTGTGGAGGGATACCCTTTCCCAGGAATGAGTTCCCTCATCAGCCGTGAAATTGTATACACAAAAATCACACTAAATTGACTCGATAGGTTGTGGGTATGTATTTATGTACATATATGGGATAGTAATAATCAAAAAAGGTTATCAATGTAAGAGGGACTTGGAGACACAGAAGAGCTAGAGAGAGGACAGGGAATGGGGGGTGATATGATTATATTTTAATTTAAAAATTTTGATAATGCTCAGATGAAAAATAAAGCAGAGAAATAAGTCTTATTAAAGCTTCAGACTGTCTGGACACTCAGAGCACTCCTGGCACAGAACAGCAACTGTGAGGAGAGTGGGCATGAGAGGGAGGGAGGGAGGAAAAGGGAGAGGGAGAGGGAGGACAGAGAGGAGAGAGAAGCAGAAGAGAGGGATGGGGAGAGAGAAAGGGAGGGAAAGATGGAGAGAGAAGAGAGAGCATGTGAGAGAACAAGAAGGAGAGAGGGGGAGGGAGAGGGGGAGGAAGAGAGAAAGAGAGAAGGAGAAGGAGAGAGAAGGAGAGGAGAGGAGAGAGAGAGAGAGAGAGTTAGTTATTAAGCACTATTTCTAAGGTTTTGGCCAGAGCAACCAGAAAAAATGGTAATAACATTTCTTGAGGTAGACAGTTTGTGAGGAGAATCAGGTAAGTTTGGTTTAGTGGTGAAATGACAGACATAGAGATCAACAAAGCGGTTTAAGATTCCTGGCAGCCACCTAGTAGCCACCTGGTAGTGACTGGCTATTAAGTATTTAAAGAATCAGTCAAAGCTGGTGAGATAAGCTTAAGTTTAGACTTAACGTGTCACATTAAATGACAAAGGTGTGTACATTTGGAGAAGAAACTACAGGTGAAGTCTAGGTACCCACTCCAAGCTGCTACCATGCTGGGGACAGATTCAACCCAGCAGAGGAGCGGAAGAGCAGCAGTTATGAAGCAGAAAGAAAACAGAGGACACCATTATAATGCATGACACCCGAGAAACCAGAGTGTAGCTACAGTGGAATGAGGAGGGCTGATGGCAAATATAAAATTCTACCTTGTGAACAAAAGGAAGTGATGTTGAGAGAAGAAAAGGAACTGGGTGACCAAGTTGTTGTTTACATGGTGTATGTGTGTGTGTGTGTGTGTGTGTGTGAGAGAGAGAGAGAGAGAGAGAGAGAGAGAGAGAGTATGAGAGAGAGAGTGTGTGTGAGAGAGAGTGTGTGTGTGTGTGAGAGAGAGTGTGTGTGAAAGAGAGAGAGAGTGAGAGAGAGAGAGTGTGTGTGAGAGAGAGAGTGTGTGAGAGAGAGTGTGTGAGAAAGAGAGTGTGTGAGAGAGAGAGTGTGAGAGAGAGAGTCTGAGAGAGAGAGTGTGTGTGAGAGAGAGAGAGAGAGAGAGAGAGAGTGAGAGAGAGAGTGTGTGAGAGAGAGATATAGACAGAGAGACAGAGAAACAGAGAAACAGAGAGAGACAGAGAGACAGAGACAGAGACGACACGAGCATCCCCACCGAATCCGTGATCATCGCCAGGTAGATACTTAGTCCTAGAATTCTCTACCCTGTTCAAGATCCCCGATCCCAGACCCCACTCCAGGCTGTCCAACTCACCACAGATGAACAGCAGAAGCCAAGGTAGCATGAGGACCAGGCTGGGGATGGTAACTTCAAGATGCCTCTCACCAAAAGAAAAACAAGCCAAGCCCAACTACTCACAGAGGTGTCACAGATGACTGCTCTCAGCTTCTCTGAGGTTTGAGGAAGTCAGGGTCAGAAGTTAACCTTCAGCACGAGTTTACAGAAATAGAAGTACAAAGGAACATTTTCCAGTGTTCATTTTTCCTCCATGAAGGCCCCCCAAAATCAAAAGATGCTCCCTCGTATGGTTTGATTCAGTTTCATGACTTGGAGCTTTTGTGCATCAAGAGATGCTGGCTTTCTTCTTATAACTTTGATTAATACTTTATGTATTAAAATAATAATATTAATGTATCTGGGGGTTTCCAGTAGATGCTTTGGGCTTTGACGAGGCTCACTGAGCTTGAGTCCTGCCGAATTTCACACCACACATCGCCATCTTTGGTAAGGATGTCTGTTTAAGTGTCTGATCAAATACACCTTCTTTCTCACAAGCGTCTATTGTGGTCTCTCTATGTCTGACTCAGGGATGGAAGGGAGTATTCACAGGTTATGTTCTGTGCCTGCTGTTGTTGCATATTCTGATTTATATAGGGTCCAGCTATTCATATAGATATTTTCCCATGTTTAAAATTTCAGTGTCCCAATAAATGAACATGAGCCACTTTTTAAAAACTCATAGGAAGTCACGGGAGAGGTTTGAAATAGAATTGAAGACCTGAGTATGTACCAATTAGTCTCTGTGCACTGGAAATGGCTCACCATCATCACTAACTCTGGTATTTGTGCGACACCCTTCTTCCCCTTACCCCAGTCGGGGGTAGGCAATTTCTGCTATTGCTTTCTTTAGCATCTATGTTACCCGGAGCTTGTATGTGATTCTCACTATGGATTAAAGGGGGATAAACTATTTTATTTTTCACATTTCTTGAATCTTTTATCATCTAAGATTAAGAATAACCAGGCAAGACACAAGAGCTGGAGAGATACAAAGTCAACTAACCTGGGCCCAAGGGGGTTCACAGAGACTGAACCACCAGCCAAAGAGCATGCAGGGACTGGACCTAGGCTTCCCACACATTTGTAGCTGATGTGCAGCTTGGTCTTCATGTGGGTCCCCTAACAACTGGAGGGGAGGCTATCTCTGACTCCGTTGCCTGCTATTAGATCCCCTTTCCCTAGTTGGACTGCCTGGTTGGACCTCAGTGGGAGAAGTGCTTAGTCCTACTGAGACTAGATGTCCCAGGGTGGGGTGGTACCCAAGGGGGCTTCCCCTTCTCTGAGGAAAAAGAGGAGGGCGTAATGGGGGAGGGATTTGTAAGGGCAGGATTGGGAGGAGAAGAGGGAGGGGTTGTGGTTGGAATGTGATGTAAATTAAAAATAAATTATTTTAAAAAAAGAATAACCAGGGAATCTGTTGTTACGGAAGTTTAAATATTCAGGCTGAGTTGTTATGGAAGATTGAAAAATCCATCTAAGTTTGGGTATTAAGTCTAAAGAGAAGAGTTGGGAAAAGACGTGAGCGGCAGTGGACACACGCAACTTTAGGAAAGAAGAGCCCTGCCAAATATCCAGAGAAATGTCTGGACAGCAGGTGGTTGAACCAGCAACAGTGACTCTGGCTTAAGAAAGCCGTATAAAGATGTCTGCCAAATTTAAACGTGCAGGACCAACGCAAAAGCTGCCGCCCCTGGAAATGCGGAGGCCGGAAGTCCAGGAGTGGAGGCAGCGGCTTTTGTGACACAGTTTCACATCTGTTTTTCCTGTGTGTCCTGCTCCAGAGTTTTTTGATTTCTTCACATTAAAATATCTTTCTATGCTGCTCCATAGATTTAAAGGTTCTTTAAAAATTCTATCCATTGGAATACAATTAGCATAAACCAGAATGAATTCATCATAAGAGAAAGGAGAAGTTTGGGCTCAGGATTCCCAAGACCAGGTTCTCAGCACAAAGAAGATTTATTTGCTCCAGAGGGACAGAGGGCAGGGAGTAAGAGACAAAGACAGGAGATAGAGGATGCGGGAGAAGGGGAAGGGGATGAGGGAGATGGAACAGGGGTATTTGTACGGAGGGACAAAGGACGGCCCTGGAGAGAGGAGACAGATGTGGAACATAGGAAAATAGCCGTTCATAAAGGTCCACGGGGAACCCTGAGTTAGGATGAATGTTTAATTTTAATTGGGTATGTTAATTAGGTGAGCCAAAGGGGTCTTTTGATTGCTAGACTTCAATTCTTCGATAGCTGGACCATCGTAGTCAGCCTCAGGAGGAGAAGTGGCCAAACAAGGGAAGTCTTTGGGGGCTAGCTTTAGGGATGTAATCTAATGGCTTTTAGCAAGGCAGAGGGAATAGAGGAGAAAGGCCTGCCAAAACCATGTGTTGCCAGACTGGGCCGGCCAGAGTCCCTTTGATAAGTATACAGCCTAATGATTTTTGACAAAGGTAAACTGATACAAATACAATCATAGTAATTGTTCTAGATTATTTGCATCATCTCAACATTGTGTGTGTGTGTGTGTGTGTGTGTGTGTGTGTGTGTGTGTGTTATTAAACATGGGGTCACAACAAACACCCTGGGATCACAGTCTGTACTCTGGGGTTGCTGTCTGTACCCTGGGATCACAGTCTGCACCCTGGGATCACAGTCTGCACTCTGAGGTCACAGTCTGTACTCTGAGGTCACAGACTGCACTCTGGGATCACAGTCTGTACCCTGAGGTCAGAGTCTATACCCTGAAGTCAGAGTTTGTACCATGAGATTGCAGTCTGCACACTGGAGTTGCTGTCTGCACCCTAGGGTCACAGTCTGCACTCTAGGGTCGGAATACACCCTGGGATTACAGTCTGTACCTTGTGAATGGGAATTTCTGGAAAGAAGCCCTATCTGCAAATGCTCATTGACTGCCTAGACCTTCAGTAATGTGGGGAAGTTGGAATGTTCCAAATCCAGGGGCAAATGATCATGGGCATCTTTATCTCCCTTAATAACAATCTACCGATCACCTTTGTACATGAACCAACCTCTTTAGTCACCATCATATAAATCCTTTGGGAATGTACAAATAGACCCCCCAGTTTCCACCAATCAAATAGCTAACGATTCTATCAGACTTTCCAGCTCTGCTATAACCCAGCTACCTGATGTATTTGGAAGTGTGTTACTTTATGATTTCCTTTTCTGTTACTAGAAAAAATTAATGAAATTGATACCTTGTTGGAACATGGTATTTGGGGGAAAAAAATCTGAATCTGTGTTCCTGAGCCATGATTGCTCATATACACTCCAGAAAACTATCTCTTTATTCCTTTGAGATAGGATCTCTTTCCTTCCTCAATAAGCCTATAAAGCCAGGTTCAGCCAGAGAGTCCCTATTCCATTGTCTCTCAGAGATCTGGGAATGGGCTAACTTTGGTACATTCCTGCTTAGAAAATGCTAGTCAGCTGTAGCCACTCACTCTCAGTAAGTCATTTAAAACAGCCATATAAATATAAAAAAGCAGAAAAAGGATTTTAATTCAATGTGGCCGTATTAGGAGGGAAAAGAGAAACAGTGACCTCCCCAGTCCACCTTTAAGGATTCAAAATGAGGTCAAAGTTTAAATAGAGGGCAGGTGATGTGCACATCTACAAAGTCCTGGTCAAGGTGTGGTCCTATTCACCACTGACTCATCCTTGTCTGGGCTTCAGCCCATGCTATAACATCCTGTAAGGAGGAATGATGCAGGTTAGAACTGTGTGGAATCGCTTTCCAGGAGCCATGCTCCTGTCTGACTGGTTCCAGGCTTCAGCCTTTCACTCCCCCACTTTTGAAATTCTATAGAAGTTTCAGAGTCTTGTAGTCCAGTGTTTCACTTCTTCCAGGCCAGCTATGGTGTGTGTATGCGTGTGTGTGTGTGTGTGTGTGTGTGTCTGTGTCTGTGAGAGAGAGAGAGAGAGAGAGAGAGAGAGAGAGAGAATATACATTCTGTTACTATAGATTAGATTAGTTTCTGTGGTTTCATAGAAACTAAAATACATAATATTTATTCTGTTTCTAAATTAATATTTCTGAGATCCATTCATGCCTTATAAACAAAATAGCTGTAAACAATCATGCATATGTGTATTTGAGTAAATATTTGGATGGAATTGTTGAGTCTAGGGATATTTAACTTTGGAAGAGA
Source organism: Rhynchomys soricoides (assembly GCA_019843965.1). NCBI lineage: Eukaryota > Metazoa > Chordata > Mammalia > Rodentia > Muridae > Rhynchomys > Rhynchomys soricoides. The sequence goes on from JADRCH010000009.1 coordinate 3,496,159, forward strand.
TTGCCAAGTGATCTCCACAAGTGATTTTCCATTCCCGCAGCCGTCTAAGTCCCCACAGCCCCATCACTTTTTTCCAGCCATTCGGGCACCATCTTCCCCCTCACACTCTAATGTCAGGGACAGCTGAGTGCCCTGAATGGGCACCATCTTCC
>JADRCH010000009.1:3496320-3515663 GCA_019843965.1 Rhynchomys soricoides
CTCTAATGTCAGGGACAGCTGAGTGCCCTGAATGGGCACCATCTTCCTCCTCACACTCTAATGTCAGAGACAGCTGAGTGCCCTGTGCTTGTAAGACTTTCATGTTTTCTGTCTCACAGTGTCTCTTCATATCATTTTCCTATTATAGCCAGAGCTATTTATCCTATTACTAAATTGAGATATAGTCAGAGAACTATAGATGGTTAGCAGTTTACACTAGTTTATGAGTTTACTTTTCATATTTTCTTATTATTGCATTTCAAAGAAAATTTTCTGATTTTAGTGAGGTCAAGTTTACACATTTTTATTTGATTATTTATGTCATTTTTGCTGTATGTATGAAATCCTCTCCCTCAGGTAAGAAAACTTTGTGGATAATTAACAACGCAGTTTTATGACCTTTGGTGTTCTTAAACATTTCCCCTAATATTATATATTCCTCAATGTGTAGGTGGTTTACATTTTTGTTAAATATGTCCTTGGGTCTTTCAAATATTCAAGTTTTAATTATTGCTTTATATATAAATACAATTAATTTTGTATATGGACATCTTGCTAGTTCAAGTCCTTTTTTGGTAGAGTCCATCGAGATTTTTGCATTGGTCAAAGCTGTGAATAAAAGCATTCTAATCTTCTTCCAGTCTGTATACTTGTTTTTTCCTTTTCCTGCCTTGTTGCAGCAGCTAAGACTTCTGCATGTAGACACAGATTAGGATGCTCCATTTCAAAACAATCTCAGGGAGAGTATGACAAGTTACAGATGAGCAGCCTCATCTTCTTGTTGAAGTCTTCCTGACTCAACCGCTACTCAAATCAGAAGTTTACCTTACAGTTAAAAAACAAGTCACAGGCAGCCTTCGTAGGCAGCTGAGCTCCTGGTATATTAGGAAAGAGAAAGCAATCAAAATTAATTCTTCTCAAATAAATCTACTTACTGTTTATCAGAACAACCTTTGCTGTATGGTATCTGTGATTTTTTTCTCCTGCAGGGTGGACTCCTTCTTTTCTACTCCGCCTTCTTTCCTCCCTCCATATCTATCCAATATAGTCTTGAAGCCTTAACTAAAATATAATGAGATGAAGGGGGACCTAATTGGAAAGGGAAAAGTCCAGGTATCTTTACTTAGAGATGGTAAGATTTTATATATAAAAGAAAACACCTGAAACTTACACAGCTAATAAACACTTTCAATAAAGTAGTCAGATACAATAGTAACACAGAAAAAAATAAGTAACCCTCCCATAGACAAATGATCACTTTACTGAGAAAGAAACCAGAGAAACAGTGCCTTCCACAATATCTCAAAAAACGAACATATTTTGAGATAACTCTTATCAAGCAAGTGAAAGACTTGTATAATAAAAACTTTAAGATATTTAAGAAAGAAATTGAAGAAGACACCAGAAGATGGAAAGATCTCCCATACTCATGGATCAGTAGGGTTAACATAGTGAAAATGGCCATCCTACCAAAAGCAATTTACAGATTCAATGCAATTGCCATAAACATGATTCTTCACAAAAATTGAAAACAAAACAATTCTCAGCTTCATATGGGCACAAAAAACTAGGATAGCTAAAACAACCTTGACTAGTAATAATAATAATAATAATAATAATAATAATAATAATAATAATAACAACAACAACAACAACAAATGCTGGAGGTATCACCATCCCAGATTTCAAAGTATTACTACAGAATAGTAATAAAAAAACATGGCAGTTGCATAAAAATGGATATGATGATGAATGGAATTGAATCTGAGATGAAAACTTAAGTCCACACACCTATGAGTATTTGAATTTTGCCTAAGAACCCAAAAATACATACTAGAGAAAAGACAGCATCTTCAACAAATGGTGCAGGTCAAACTGACTGGGTGCCAGGAAAATAATGAAAATCACACAAATTTCAACTCCAATGGACCACAGACCTCAACATAAAACCAAATACCTGAATCTGATAGCTAGAAAAGTATAGAGTAGGCTTGAACTTATTGGTACAGGGAAAGAGTCTCTGAACAGGACACCTGTAACATAGGCACTCAGGTCAACATTTAATAAATGGGATCTTAAGAAACTCTTCAGTTTCTTTAAATGTGGGTGAATTATCACTTTATTAATTTGAAATGAGTAAACTAGTTGGGGTTCTTTTGGTTAGAAGTACTAAAAATAATACTAGACAACTAAGCTTTTATACAGCAAAAGACACTGTCATTCAGCCAAAGCTGCAGGCTACAGGATGGGAAAAGATCTTCTTCACCCATTAAACATCCAGAAGAGGGTTAGTATTTGAAATATATACAGAAGTAAAAATGCTGGACATAAAGAAACCAAACAACTCAGTTAAAAATGGGGAGCAGAACTAAGCGTAGAGTTCTCAGAGGATGATGAGATAAATGGCTGAGAAGCACTTAGAAAAATGATCACCACCCTCAACCGTTAGGTAAATGCAGATCAGAACGGCTTTGAGATTTCACCGGACAACAGTCAGAATAGCCAAGATCAATAAAATCAATGACAGCTCATGCTGGTGAGGACGTGGGGAAAAGGGAACACTTATCCATTGCTGGTAGGAGTGCTAACTTGTATAGCCACTAGGGAATTCTGTGTGGTGGTTCCTCAGGAAGTTGGGGATAGATCTATCTCAAGATCCAGTTACACTACTCCTGGGCATACACCCAAAGGACTCTCTACATTCTGCTATAGAGATACTTAATCACCACGTTCATTGATGCTTTATTTAAAATAGCCAGAAATTGTTAACAGTGTAAATGTCCATCAACTGGTGAATAAGGAAACTGTGGTACAAATACACAATGAAATATTATTTGGCTGTTAAGAAAGAAATTATAAAATTAACAGAAAAAAGATGAATCTAGAAAAATCATCCTGGGTGAGGCAACCCCAAACCCCCAAAGCAATTATTGTATGTGAATGTTAGCTTTTAAATGTTCAATAAGCAAACCAGTAACTAATGGTCAACTCCTTGGAGTGGCATTTTTTAAAGTTGGTCCCCATGCTATCTTATCTGTGAGTTTGGCTGTAGAAATGCAATGACAATTTCTGTATTGCTAACAACTAGCTTATTAATTAGCCTCAGGAAATGTGGGTGAATTAACACTTTATTAATTTGAAATGAGTAAACTAGTTGGGGTTCTTTTGGTTAGAAGTACTAAAAATAATACTAGACAACTAAGTTTTTAAAATTACTATGATTACACAGCAGTTTGTTACATGGAGTTAGGAATGCCATTAGATCCCAAGTTCTGGACCATGGTGTGCCTCATACATGTTACTATCTGTTCATGAGTATCTCCATGGAAGGGTTTCTTCTGATCTTCTGTTCTCTGTCACATGTTAGAAATGTCTATTCCCAGATCCAGAATAACTTGTAGAAATTCACTTACCTAGAGAAACCAATCTACTTTGTGCCACAATCTCTAGTCCCTAGAAAGTGCTAACTAACCCTCAGGGACAGCTGGAGCTACCCACAGAGCCTGGGAGGGCAGGACTGAACTGATCAGAGTTTGAGAAGATCTCTCCATGGGTATGAGATGTGGGTATAAAAATGCTACTGACTTTTAGGCATCAATCTAAGGAAATAAAATCAACATACCAAGAAATACCTGAACACTCATGTTTATTATAGCATAGTTCACACACAGTAGCTAAGATATGCAATCAATAGGGAGGTGGTCAAGCTGTGGACAAAATATCCCCTTCCAAAGACACACTCCAACGACCATCTTCCTCTAACTAGTCTCAACTCCTGAAGTTTCTACCGTCTCCCAGTACATTCACCTGCGATTCATCCACTCACAAAGGCTGAGGGATCAAATCATGTGATGCAGTTAGGTCCCTAGGGCCCCACCTCAGAATACTGTTGCATTAGGCCCAAAACAAAAGATTTGGGGTAGACATTTAGAACTCAATAGGTAACATTTGAAGGCTGCAGGAAACCACCCTGCTACTTTCTCTGAGAGAAAGCAGAGTAGTAAAGTGTTATTGTTATGATCACTTGTTAAAAAGTATTTAAACAATTGTATTTTCTCCCCCACCTCCAAAATACTATCTACCTCTCTCAAGTGTTCATCTTGTCACATCCTCAGTGTTGTTCACAGATGGGCGGTGCCTTAGTCATGGCCTGTACAGCTGGTTACTCTGGCACCTGAGAATCACAGGCAGGCTGGGAGAGGCAGTAAAGGCAGGGACCATAACCAAGGAGTGAACAGTGAGCATTGGGCAACTGCAAACATCATAAACAAGGGAGCTCAGCAGCTCATATCTTCATTATGGGGATGTGTAACCCTGAGATCAAGATAGGAACACAATGTTCAGACTCCTGAGAGGTTGAGGGAGAGGTGGCTAAAGCCCACAGCCAGATGTAACCACTGGGAGAATCGGGACCCACTGAGCAAGCAGGGATCCAGCATATGCATCAAAGTCCAGGGTACTAATCTGTAAAGAGAAGAGGAAAATGCAGTAAGTACAAAGTTAGAACCTCATGAAAGGTTTGTTCCACTCAAGCTACACCGGCCAAGGGGGCAGATCAAAGACCAGAATAGGAAAGAGCTAATCTACCTGTGTTACTCTTTCCACAAGAATATGAGACAGGTCAAAAGCTGGAGTTATGCTCCAAAGATACAACAGCCTGTCCCCTGTGGTCACAAACAGTACAGATCACCTTCCGCATTGACAAACAACTGGTGCCAGCATCCCCAAGGATGCCAAAATCCACAGGTGCAGCAAAAGTCTCCTGAACAGTTGTACACAACTCAAACACATTTTTTAAAATGCTTTAAATCACCTCTAGACTGCTTATAACACTGAATGCAGCACAACTAGTGTGTAAACAGCTGTCACACTGCATTATTAAGGGAATAGCATTAATAAGAAAATTCTGTGTGTTCAGGACAGGTATAGCATTGTTTCTCAGATATTTCTGAATCCATGGATGCAGAATTCAGGGGGAAAGATGGTCGCCACTATTCATGTCTTATCCTTATACATTTGCAAAAACCTTTGAGGTCAACGGGACAGGAATCGTTTTTGTCTGAATTTCAGAAACTTTGGGAGAGTACACAGTTCAATGTGGCCAAATCTATTTTTTTCTGGGCATTAACTGACCCCACTTTGTTAAAATCAGATTTGTTAAAATCTCAGCTCACTTAGGGTTAGTCACTTAAAGCTCTGCACAGGCACCTCCTTCTAATTCCACAGCTGGGCTGCAGCCCTACAGCTAGACTCAGGGGTAACTCTTGAACACTTCTCACGCTGGTCTTCCTCTTTGCTCCTGTGAGGAGGTCAGTGGTTCAGGGCTGGCATCCTGTACTCATTGGCAAGATGTTCTCAGACACTCTCAAAAGAGCTCCCTGCCAGCCCAGGGCTCCCTTATACCCACTCTAGAAAAAAGGTTTAGGAAGTAGCAACAGAGTGCGGTCAAGCCACCTTCCACAGTTAGCTCAAATTTAGGACTTGAAGGTCGGAGTCACGTCACAGAACTAATCTGGGACTGAAAGCAAAGACCAATCACGTTAGTTCTGCTGTATGACTTAAAAAGTCATTTTCATGGTTTGGAAAACTCTATACTGACTGACTTTTCTCATATTTACTATAAGGACATCGATCCTCCTGTTCTCATGTTCAAGGACTGTATTATAAAAAAACATATCCTTGCCCATTACCAACCTCTTCCCCACCCCAAAGAAACGGAAAACTACTGCTAGGACCCTGAGTCCTAACCCTCGAAGCTTGCACAGAGCAGGTAAAGACTACACTGCTCTGCAGCCCAGAAGGAATTTTCCATGAACCGCAGAGTGCCACTGCCTTTCTTTCTGCTTTGTCCCTTGGAAGTGCAACCTTAGCAGGTCAGTAGGACGTACCTGAACAGGTCACCCCCACATCTTCCTTGTGGGTGCAGTCGTGGTACCCCCACAGCCTGTGCCTGCAGAGCTCCAGAGACAGCTCCTTCCCTGAGCAACTGACATCATCCAGCCAGATGCGGCCAGCCCCAGGCCCGTAGCTTTTGCGGGCTTTAGGGGATGGAAAGAGGGACTCGCCACAGCCCAGTTGCTTGCAGACCACTTGGTCCTCCTTTTCTCCCCAGTTGTCATCACAGACGGAGCCCCACGAACCCTTGTGCAGCACCTCCAGCCTCCCAGAGCAGATGGTGTCTCCTCCCACCAGCCTCAGCTCAAAGGGATCTGCAGGTTGCCGGAGGGAGGCGGTGACATAACAGATGAAAGGAAAAGTGAAAAAAGATTATGTATGTGATCACCAAAACTCTGTGCCAGAACACTTGAAATTCTCCATGTATTTTGGTGAGAGCTGCTCCTTCCCTAAGACTTAATCCATTTCCAATCTCCATGGCTAGGTCTGCTTTTCTAACTAGAATATTTTCATTTTATTTTTAAATATAATATCTACATATATATTTTATTTGTAAATATATATTATTTAGAGATATATAATAATTTTCTAGTGTTTGTTAAAGGCTGAAGAACTCAGAAGTTATACCCTGTTTAGAGCATTCTGTATCATTGTTCATGGTACGTTTGCACAATACACAATTTTTAAGTGTTTCCCTCTGCAAAGGGAGTTATTCTTAAGAGAACTGGCAATCAATACAACTATATAAATTTGCAGTGGCCTTTCAGTGCATGAGTAGTTCTTTGTAAGTATTGTTTGCCTGGGTCTCCCTCCATCCATCCACACTTATGAGTAACCTGACTGGAGATGCAGGGTCATTATCGTCCACTACCTTCACATTCCATCCACGTGTCCTCCCCATGGGTACAGTTGTTCTCCAAACGACTAAAAGGGCAGTCCTGAAGGTTTCCTTCTTTTCCAGAACATGACATCTTGCTCATCCAGATGGGTCCTTTGCCCTGAGCACTCTTGTTGCAGCATCTGTGGGTCAGTAGTGCCCGCCCGCATCCCAGCTGCCTGCACACCACCTTTGAAGCCTGTAAGTTCCAGCCTGCTTTACACACAGTGCTCCACTGGGCCCGGTGGAGCACCTCCACTCGACCCTGGCAGTGCCCGGGGCCTTCTACTAGACGCACATTCTCTGGAACGAAGAGGAAGTCGCTGTCTGGGTCTGGAAGGAAAGGAAGAGGCAAGGTCTGTTCCATGTCAGAAAAGGAAGTCTGATTATACACGGCTCAGTTCTTGGCGTTCATTACCAGGCTGTTAGAGTTGTAAGCGCCACATAGCATAGTGACGTGATGGTTTCCCAGTCCCCACACGAACCATACTCATTTCTGCAGCAGTTTAGTTTTTCTTTTCATTTTCTTTTTGTTTTGTTTTTTGTTTGTTTAAGACAGGGTTCTTCTGTGCCCTGGCTGTCCTGTAACTCATTCTGTATACCAGCCTGGCCTTGGACTTACAGAAACCTGCCTGCCTCTGCTTCCCAACTGCTGGGACTAACTGTGTGTGCCACCACTGCCCAGGGGATTTTAGTTTTTCAAATTATTTCCATATTCAATTTCTAATTTCTCCTCACAAGAAACAGTTAAAAGCACTACAAATTAATATAGAATATATATTATATGTAATCTATATATAATACAGATTATATTAATCTATGTATATTATATATTTGTAATTATAAATTATGTAACATATAGCTTAATGTTGAAAAAGCACCAAATATTAATAAATACACATATTAACAGAAATGTCAAAATATTTTTTGGCTCTATGTTGGCATAAATCAAATATCCCTTAGTAATGTTCCCAAACCTTGACTTTCCTAAAAAATAGGAGACTTTAACATTGGGAGGGATCATCTTTTCTCTAATGATAAATCCTGCAGGGACACAAAAAGAAGGGGATAGAGGCAGCCTGGCAGTTAAATCACAGCCTTTAGAGAAAGCACACACATAATGTTAATTCATAGGAAGCTAATTATGAAGAGCAGTGAAGGAACACTGTGTCTGTGTGTCCGTCTACTTGTGTGACTGCATTAATTGCACATTTATGTGCCCGTGTCCCGTGTGAGGTTGCCTTGCCTTCCCACAAGCACCCCCCTCCTCCCCAGTTAAGCTGATAGACAACTGGAGAACTGAAATGTTCACAAAGCACTTATTAACCCTCATGAGCTCTCTCATAACTCCATCTCAGCTCCACACAGACACGTTGAAAAAGTGTTCAGTGGCTGATGGATCTGTGCAGATTTGTTTGCATGTCCATGGATAAAAGAAATTGGATCTCATATACACCCAGAAAGTAAGGAAGAAGGCATATGGGTAATGATTGTAGCTATTACGATATCCAAGTTTCGCAATCAAGAACGTGTAACACGTAAAGGATGGCATTGCAGCCATTCATCGTAGCACCGTGTGAAAGTCCACAGCAGGAACCAAAGACTAGCCAAATGGCCACCTGGGGCATAGGATACTGGAAGATGGTCCTTGCTCCCCCCCATACTTACTCTCACACTGTACCCCAGCATCTTCTGCATGCGAGCAATCAAAAACATCGTCATCTAGCTTACACTGAGCCAACGTGTTTTCCGTTCCATTGCATTCAACCCCTTGAATAAAAACTCTTTGCTCTTCTGATGCTGGCGGCTGATAGGATGCACCACTTGGGGTTTTGCTGGCTGCTCCACAGTTGAGCTCCCGGCACACCACAGCCACATCTTTCAGGTCCCAGCCGTCATCGCACACAGTCCCCCACTGGCCTTTGTATTCCACCTCCACTCGCCCTTCACAGCGGTGGGCACCTCCCACTAGCCGCACTTTGGCTGGAGACTCTGCAAATGGATGAGCTATTAGCTGGAGACCTCAGAGAAGCAGAAGCACCAGGGCATGGGAGTATAGCAGTCAGTGTGGGGCCCTTATACCTTTGACAAACAGCACGGGGAGCTGGAATCAGAATAGGAGACCTAAAGAATTATCTACTACAATTTCATAGAGAAGGAAAACTCTTCCTCATAGAAATAATGGCTCCCTATGAGTCCCAGCCCAGGACTGTGTAAGGATGCTATTTTTCCCTTGAGGTTCTCTTGTGGTAGCCAGACCAAGGTAGTAGTGATCCGTGATTAGAGGTTAACATTAACTTTCTTCTCTTTACTTGCTTCTCACCTTTCCCCCTTTCCTGCTATCTTCCCCTTTCCCTTTCACTTCCTCCTCCTCTCCTCCTCTGCCTCCTCTGCCTCCTCTTCTTTCTAGTTCTCCCCCTCCCTCTCCCCCCCTCCTCCTGCTCTTCTTGTTCCCTCTCTTTGCTGTTTCCTACAACATCGCTCCTCTCCAAAAACCTAGCTCAGAAGAGATCTAGCAGGAGAACAGTCGGAGCTTCAAAGGCTTAATACCCTGATGGAAGGAGGGAGGCACCTTAGAGCCTCCATTCCATAGATTCTGAGGAACCAAGGACTTAGTTGTATCTCCTTATTAAAACTCTGTGTGTAAAAACATAAACTGTCTCCCTTTCAGTAGGGAGCAGGGCAGAGAAGGCAGTTGGGAAAACTAAAACCAAGCCTATCAGATGATACATGAGCAGTGAGCAATTCTATGCTTCCAGTATTGTTTTGTGAACTCAAGAAAACAATGAGGAACAAGATGGGATTTATTCCCTCTGAGAACTTTTATGACAGCTTGGAAAAATCCTGCCAATTCTGCTGTAGCCTCAGAATCATGCAGCAGGGAACTGAGTTAGTAACATCTTCATTCAATGAGAAAGTCAACTGAGAGGTCAAACATATTAGATAAGACCACATTTGGTCTGGTCGTCTGTGACTGGTTGCAAGACTGAGACTGTAAAAGAGGCCAATATTCTTGCCTGCATGGGCACAATCTGATTCCTGAGGATTACCTGCCTGTGTGGGTGCAATCCGATTCCTGAGTACTGTATTTCCCAGTGTCTACTCTGTCTCAATTTTTCACAAACTTCAGAACTTAGAACCTGGGAATAGTGTGGTTGACCTGCCTAGCTTTTAGGCCCACTTTAATTTTTCTTTATTATTTTTTGGAGGAAAGCAGTATCATAAATTTAAACTAAGGATATAAATTAAAATGTAACCATTAAAAAAAAAAAACTAAGAAAAGACAGGAAATGGAATTAACTTAGATGTCCATCAACAGAATGATGGAGAACAAAAATGCAGTGCATATACACCATGGAACTTTATCTGCTGAGATGAAATCAAGGGTAGATAATGCTTCCTCCTAGAAGACCTGCAAGTCTGTGTCCAGTCTGAGATACCTCCCTGTGAGTCACTGGCTGGAGAGCTCCCAGAGGCTTCTGAACAACACAGGCTGTTGTTGTTGATCTTGGCTGCGGACCATAAGGATGATCATATTGAGGAAGTCACATCAGACTCTGGTTGCAGGATATAGAGAAATTAAGCTGCAACTCAGCTGAAGAATTTCTCCCTGTTAGCTTTCATGATGCCAAAAGGCACAATGTGGGCTCCAGGAGGGAGAAAGCCATCTGTAGTATACTGGTGGTGACCTTACCTGCTACAAACCGACTTGCTAGGAAAAATATGCCAATTAGTGCAATAGCAGCAGGAAAGTTTTGGGGATAATTAATTGCTTTCCAATTGAATTTGAGGCCTGCTCTGAGAGGGAATTCTTGCTTGGTCCTGTAAGCCTTACCAAAAGTCCATGACTAGGGAGATCATAGGCCACGGGGAAGAAGAGCGATTTATTATTGTCTTAGTAAATGGACATGATGTAAAACTGCCTTCTAAATATTTGTGTTTGCACACATTTATTAGTGCTTCTCCAACTCCAGCCAGAGAATCTTCTCTCTGTAGTAGGCACCAGTCAGGGTTGGTGATCACTGGATAAGGCATCTATATCTGCACCTCAGGGAACATGGTGAAAGAAGGAGAAGAAACAGGTTAAGATCTGGAGTTGTGCTGTGAAATGCTGTCTTCTGAGCACCACGAAGCAGTTTTACTAACTGCAGCTACGGTCAATAGACCTACACAAGATCAAGCCAACAATATCAGCTGACAGCCCAATAAGCAGCACTAATTGAACGCAGTGTGTTTGGTTGTTGTTAATGTTTTGAGTTTTGTTTGTCTGCTTGTTTTGCTTTTGTTTTAAGGGAGGACATGAAAGAGGAAGTGGGACATATGGAAGGTGCCTGGGGGAGCAGGAGGACGATGTTTAGAATGGATATTATTAAAAACAAGAGAGAGAGAGAGAGAGAGAGAGAGAGAGAGAGAGAGAGAATGGATATCGTTAAGATGCATAATTTATAAATACAGAATTGTCAGAAAACAAATGAAGGGTGCCTTATGTAAAAGTAAAAAACCTAAGGAAGTCCCCATTATTGAGCATCTGAATGTAAAGTTTATGTATCAGGGTACATAAACCAAGAGTTATGTGGTGGCAATCTTTAGGTCATGGGGTCTAAGATTAGAGTCTAGGCTGGCATTATCTTGCAGAACAGGAAAGGGCTGCTATTAGGTTCATTGGGATGGTAAAATTCTTGTTTTAATGAAATTTTTGTATGAGGTAGAATACTAGAGAAATTTCCAGAAAAGATGATGTAACCTAAGAGTGAGGTGGGGGTGAGTAGAGACTTGAACTGGATACAACTGAGCTGAAGAAATTTAAGCTGGGGGAGGAGACGCAGAGGGCACCTGCCTCCCTGACTCGGCTTTATTAGCAGAAGGCTTGAAAGTAGGGTGTGTGTGTGTGTGTGTGTGTGTGTGTGTGTGTGTGTGTTCATGCGCATGAGAGGAGACTGCAAAGAGAGCAGGTAGTGCCTGCACTGGCAACAACCACAGAAGCTAAGAAAAAAAGATGAAGTGAGCACAGCATCTGGCTGAACACCTGATACACCAACTTGCACCTATGTGGCAGAGGATGGCATTCGTAGCACCCCAACACATCTACTTGCACTTATGTGGCAGAAGATCTTACCATATAACATGTGGCACTATCTCTGGTCAAGCCTCTACCATCCAGCAAACTAGAGCATGGAGAGATAGTGTAAAAGAAACTGAAAGCATAGTCTGTGGTTCCTCCTCTCCACCTTCCCTTCCGCTCCTCTTCCCCCTCCCTGCTCTCACTCTCACCACTGCACAGACTCCGTGAGGAGGCAGCCAGTGGGGACTGAACCCAGGCTTCCCTTCGCTGTTCAAGTCACATGCTGCACAGAAGAAGCATTTCTACTTCAAGGCTACCAAAAAGGCTGGAAAAAAAAACATGGATGGGGAAACTGGAAAGACACAAGGAATCTCTTCTCTGGTCAAGTTCACAAAGGAACCTGATTCAAGGACCTATCTTGTTTGGATGTTGGGTGAACTTCTAGGGCCACTGAGAATCTTTAGCAGGAAAACCACCCTGTGTTCATCTAGATTCTGGAGGTGAAAATCCATCCACACAAGGCTGGTGGGCTGGCGTAGACTCTAGGAAGGAAGGTTGCTTACTTGGATTAAACCTTTACACAGCCAAGGAAGCTACAGATGTTCTTCAGCCCTAAGCCTAGAGTCCTAAGCCTCTTGAGAACTCAACAAACAGGCAAACAAAACAAAACAAACACAGACAAAAGAATCGTTACCTGAGAAACACGATCCAACGAAAATGGTCAAGATGGCTGAGAAAAAAAACCAGAAGAAAGGTCATAGCATAGATCATAAAGTCCTTGTTCAAGCTACCCATGTGTAGAAGACCCGTGCCAAACTTCTTAAGGGAAAGCGGGAGACACAGAGCCACCAAGGGCATCCCTGCATGACTGCCTTCTCCTGGCCCTAGCCTCAAAGGATACCATGGGAACCACAGAGGCCAATTTTAGCAAACTGACTAAGTTACTTAATGTGACTGCAACTCCACCCCAGGCATGGGGCCAGGTAGTATCTACCACTCTCATTTAAACCGAACAGCTGTAGCAGCCTACAGTGGGAGAGTGGTGATGTAGCATATTAGTTCACAGAAAAGAGCTCTGGAGGTCACGGAACAGTCACTGGTGGGCAAGGCAGAGGGGCAAGATCCGTTATGGTCATTTAGATGGGAGTAGGCAAATCCTGTTGCATAGAGCGAATAGTAAAGGTTTTTGATGTTGTAGGCGGCATGCTCAGTTACAACTGCTCAGCCATGCCCCTGGGATACAAGAGGAGCCAAGTGTACATGGACAACTGAGCATTGCCAGATTCCCAGAAACCTTTCTTTGCCTACACCCTTTTAAATTTCAGTTAATTTTTATGCAGTTGTGAGGTGATATTTTGATTTTGATTTTCTCCACCATTTAACCAGTGTAAAAGTCATTCACAACTTGTAAACTGTGATTCGTTGACACTTAATTCAGATCAACAGACCAGGGGCAACAATTTATTTAGTTCAAAAATCTAGCGTAATCCAATCTGGCATATTGGAACATGGGACTTCCCCCCCCCCCCACTTAATCTGTTTAGTTGTACTTTCTGTCACCTTCACACTGTGAAGCCCTGTCGCCCTCACTTGCCCCAGAAGGCAAGGATTTTTAATTGTGTAATTTGCCCACAATATATGCTATAGATTTTCCCAATAGAGCAAATATTTTGGACCAGTCTAGGATTTTTTAAACAGTTCCACATAGCTCAGTTACTAATTCTGAAATACTTCTTTCTATAAATAGCTTTCAGGACCTTCTAATTCTTAATCTTCACAGTGAGGCCACTCTCAGACTGAGGCTTTGTATATTATAACTTTCTAAAAGTCAGTTATCCTATGTATGTGCATTGCACAATCTCCCACACAGGACAGGGAAACATTAGAAGGAAAGGGAGCATGCCGAGCTGACACACAGGAGCAGAAACGACACAGTAAATGGCTTGGAGCCTCTTGATGTTGTTGACTGGAGGGATGAGTGCAGTTGGCACAGACCTGAAGGACTTTCTGAAGGAGGTGAGACTTCAGGGGAGACCTTGAAGGCTCAACCGTAATCTACAAGAGGCAAGGCTAGTAGTTGGTTTCTGCCTGGATGCAGAGATGTTTAAGATATGGTCAAGACCCTTCATTGGACGTATATGTCTGAAGCTGAAAGAACAGTGTGGGCTTTGGTACTGCTCTAGGTAATCAAGATACTAAAAATGGATGTGACTTATTAGGGTGGTAGATCAGTAGACACCATTAGATATCACACATTAATTGCATTATTAAAGGGCTTCTAGAAGGGCATAAACTTGTAATCCTAGTACTGGATAGACAGAAGAGGAAGACTCCCCAGTGCTCACTGGCCAAGCAACCTAGACAGACTGGCCAACTTGGGCCAATGTAACGGTCTCAAAATAAGGTTAACCAGCAACCCAAGTGTTCCCTCTGTTATACACACAAACATACAGACAGCATGCAAAATCCTTTTTAAGACTTCTGGGGATTTTAACTTCATCTTTACTTTAGATATCAAAATTTCAGTGAAGTATGGTAACCTACACATTCAGTTAAAAGCCATGATTAAAATACGTGTTTCTTTGCAATCCAAAACTACAGATTGTCCAATATCTAGACTGACCTTGGGAAAATTAGAGAATCCGGCGAATCATTTTCCAGAAGATGCTAGATTAATAGACTAATGAGAGATGGTCCCTTTGCAAATCTTCTTTCTTTCTTTCTCAATAAAGACTTTTAAAAACATGGGGAAAGGAGGTTGTCAGAGTCTTATTACAAGAAATAAAATACTCTCAAGGGGTAAGTGTGAGCTCGCCAAGGAGATTCCCTGATTGATGCCCTTTCTCTTCTTGCTCTACCTTACTTCTACCCAGCATCCGGTCATTGTCTTTTTAATTGTACATGAGTGTCAAAGGAAAATTCGTGTAAATATAAGGAAATAGATAAAAATCTGGCAGCCAAGGCAAATTTTAAATATGGATTTAGGGGGCTTTCTAAGGTTTAGAACAAGTTACTATGTATAAAAAGCTGTTTTTGAGAGATGCCTGAATCAGTACGGAGAATATCCTCCTGGTAAAGTCTCCAGAAAGTCCTGGACACTTGCCTCCTCTGTGACAGGATTAGTCACAGAAGCAGAGACACTCACCCAGCATCAAGTTGAACAATGGAGCCATGGCCCTGGAGCTGAGGATGGTGTGTTGAGACAGGCTGTAGGCCTCAGGCAGCAATATTCGATTGAACGCTGGGATAAGGAAGAGAGACAGGTCCTGTGTGCAGCAGAAGCTTTATCAAAAGCAATGGGCCCAGGGGGCGGAACTGATAGATCCAGATATGCTGAGTTTAGCATGTCCAGAGGAAGGGAGGTGACTGAGAATGGCCAAGATACTGAAAAAAAAGTGGGTGGAAGGAGGCTGTTATTGTCATGACTTCATTGTACTGAAAGCATAGCTCAACCTGTCTCTGCTTTAGTCTCGTCTTTATGTAAATGAAGAAACAGCCTTCCTAAGGGAAGATAGGTACCCTAGTATTGTTCTCTTTCGTTAGAAGCCTAGACCATATTTAGCCTCCACTGATGGTCTGTGAGGCAAGTAAGTCAATTATTTAACTTGATTTGCGAATGTAAGCCACGATTGTGACATCTCTCTCTCTGTTGTTAGGGATGGCTTCCCTACCCCAACCAGATTCCCGAGTGCTGAAGCAGAAGGCCTAACACATAGGATGCTCTTCTGAAGTTTGCTGGTTGTACCCATCTTTGGAACTTGAATGTCCACAAGTCCCTGTGGTGATGGACAGACATCCTTTGCTGAACTCAGATGTTCTTCCAGTCTAAATTATGATGAAAACAAACTGAGTCACATATCTGTCAGGATCCTCAGCCCTCTGTCATCCTTCATCATTAAGCACACCTGCCCTTCAAGAGCTAAGTTAATGGCACATGCAACTTCTCTCACTCTTTCTAGCAAAGTCAACTTTCCCTGGTGGTGGCATAGCTTAGATCACTTAGTGTGAGACTTGGTTCACTGTAGGGCTTATTTTCAGTTCCGTAATTCTTTGTTTACTTATTTTAAATATAATAAAAGAAGATAATAGTGTCAGTCAGTTCAGAATGGGAAGCTGACACATAACTCAGGGTTTCCTTTGGATGGGAAGTTTACTAAAAGAAGAGTTTTAGGCCATGAAGGGGCCTTGAGGTGGAAGGGAGGACATTTGAAACTATCTTATGAAGATCTAGACACGATGGGACCTTATAGGAAAGGAGCAACTTCCCTTTAAAACTTGGGGAAGTTCTATTATGAATGACATTGGGGCAGCGGGGTGGGGCTGAGACACTGACAGGACATTGGGGGAGCGGGGTGGGGCTGAGACACTGACAGGACATTGGGGGAGCGGGGTGGGGCTGAGACACTGACAGGACATGGTGGGAGGAGGCCGAAGGAGCCTTCAGAATACCTCTCTGAGAAAATCCCTGTGAGGAGTCACAGGCCCATCCCAAGAACAAAGTAAAGGTCTAACATTTTATAGCCTCTTAGGAGTAGCAGGAAGTCGTTTATCACAAGGGTTGGTTCATCACAACATAGGTGACAAAGAGCACAGAAAGCTATCAAGTCACAGAACACACTGTTTCTTAACCCTGTCCCAGAGAGAGCTGCAAGGTGTTACATGATACAGGCTTTGGTATCTGCTCTAAAGGTGCAGGCCCATGTTCTAACAATCATTTTCTTCAGAAACAGTTTTCAGCAGCTGTGAACTTCAGCCAATGTGTTGAGTGGTGAGAGTGACTGGAAGAATGAGGACTGACTTGGAACAGCAAAAGAATAAGTCATAAAATCTGCTGTAAGAGAGGGGAGTGGAAGAATTTGGGGGAGTCTGCTTGAGGGGTGACATTTGATCAGGGCTTAAGAACTGAGTATAGCAGAGCTTGGCAGGGCATAAGCAAACAGAAGCACATGTCCATTTATGGAACAACAGATGGGTGCCTGGAAGGGCAAGATGGTAGGAGTTAGTGCTCTAGGGCCATGGGTTAGATTATAACTAAAATGCTCTGTGATCTCCTCCATCCTTCCAGGCCCTGACATAAACAACAGAATTTATCCTTGAAAAATAAAAGTCTTTATTGCAGCCTGTGGGCAAAAAGCATCCTGGAGAACACTGACTTGTGACTCAGGACTATATTTCACATATGAAATTGAGTGGGAAAAAAAAGACAAAATATTTTCCCATTAAAATATCTCATTAACTCAGTCAAGAACATCAAGAACATAAAAAAGGAAACCAAGCTTGTCAGTCAGCAGGGACATTATTTCACAGGACAGAAGCAGCTACTAATGGTACAGTGTGTCTGTTGTGGACTCTGTCCTCAAGCAGTGGAGCCAGAATTACCCACAAGGCCCTGGACAAGCTCTGCCTGTGTACATTCCCTAAGAGGAGGTGAGAGTGGGAAGATCATTAGAACCTCACCTGAGATCACAGCCAGGACTTCCTCCTGTGTCCCCACCCCAGTGAATACAATTCTGCCTCAACTGGCAATGGTCTTAGTAGGTTATAGTGTTTATAGAAGGTGGAACATTCACTGAGCGGAGGAGAGACTCCATCCCCAGAGCTGTTGAGATGTGGACAGCATGCTGGAGTACGTGCAGTGATAGAGCTGTTTGGGAGTCACCCATGCTCCTGTGAGCAAGCCAAATAAGCTCGTTGCTTCCAGGGGTTCGATTTGGGTGGGATTGTTACTTTGGTCTGTTGGCTGATGCCCTATCTGGGGTAAATAGACATTAGTTCTCATCACTTCAGGAAAAATTCCCACAATAGCATTTCAGAGATTGTGTTCTGGTTTCAGCCTGGAAGAATCGGAAGGGAAGAAGACCATTACTGGTTCATGGAGACCCATTAAGAGAACACTGGCATAGAATGCTGTGGCCTGGACTGGAATGCTAGCATTCAAGGGGTTGAAACAGAATTACAACCGTAAGTCCAGTCTAGGATATATAGTGAGACTCTGTCTCAGAGAGAGCTAGGGTAGATAGATAGATAGATAGATAGATACAGACAGACAGACAGACAGACAGAGGCACAGACACACAGACACAGAGCGTGAGTGAGCACACTGGACCACTGACCTAGTCCTAAGAGAAGAGAATGTGAACAGAAAGTACAGTGTTTGGCGTGGAGGCCGAAATGGGTAAGGTGTTTATCATAAGTCTGGAAGGCTGCATTAGACTGGGACCTTATAGAAAGTCCTAAAATTATTTTATTTTAAGTATGTATTTTTCTTTCACAAGTCTGAGTGTTTGCCAGCATTTGTGTGTGTGCACCACATGTGTACCTGGTGTCTCAGGAGGCAAAAGAGGATACTGGATTTTCTAGAACTAAAGTTACAGATGGTTGTGAGCTTCCTTTAGGGTGCTGGGAACTGGACCTGTGTCCTCTACAAGAGAAGCAATTGTTCTTAGCGGCTGAACTATATCTCAATCTTCTGGTTTATTTTATTTTTTAATTTTTATTTTTAGATGATGTCTCACTCTACAACTAGGCTAGCTTGATGCTCACAGTGTAACAAAGGCTGGCCTTAGACTCGTGATAATTCTCCCAACTCAGCCTTTTGAGTGCTGGGATTACAGATGGACATTACTACATTTGGCTAGAGAATTTTTTTTTTAACTTCTGAGTTAAAAAAAAAAAACAGCAGAAGAGAAGCAGGCTGTGTGTGTGTGTGTGTGAGTGTGTGTGTGTGTGCGTGCGTGTGTGCATGTGTGGTGTGTGTGTGTATGTGTGTGTGAGTGTGTGTGTGAGTGTGTGTGAGTGTGTGTGTGAGTGTGTGTGAGTGTGAGTGTGTGTGAGTGTGTGTGTGAGTGTGAGTGTGTGTGTGAGTGTGTGAGTGTGTGTGTGTATGTGTGTGTGAGTGTGTGTGAGTGTGTGTGTGAGTGTGTGTGAGTGTGAGTGTGTGTGTGAGTTATAAATGACTATTTCTTGTCCATACCACAATCAAGTGGCTTACTAGTAAGCTCTGTTATTTACTTTTTTTTTTTATCATTTGAGAATTTTATACATGCCTATAATGTGTTTTAATCAAATCTCCCCAAATTCCCTCCTCCCCTTTTCCCCCAACCACTTCACCTCCAAAATTTCTGTGAATTGTTCCCACTGAATCCACTTACTCTGTGTATGCATGGGTGAGGACCACCTATTGGAACCTGGGTAGACTCTCAGAGAGCACATTCCTGAGTAAACTGGCTCTCCATTCCCAGGAGCCTTGAATTGCAACAGCTCCTCAGCTAAAGTTAGGACTCCATGAGTCCCTCCTCCATCCACAATGGGATCTTGGCTGGTTTAACATTGTGCAAGTCTTGTTTACACTGCCACGGATGCTGTGAGTTTATGTATGCAGCTGCCCTGTCATGTCAAGTACCACTTCACAGCAGAATTCTACTGCTGGCTTTTATAATCTGTCCTTCTTCCTACCTTCCTTTCTCTCTCTCTCTCTCTCTCTCTCTCTCTCTCTCTCTCTCTCTCTCT
>JADRCH010000009.1:3524794-3559490 GCA_019843965.1 Rhynchomys soricoides
TTGGTGTTGGCTTCCATTTCTTGTCCTTTGATAATGTCTTGGTGTTGACTTCCATTTCTTGTCCTTTGATAATGTCTTGGTGTTTTGTTACAAAACCCAGATGTGCATTAACATTGTAACATTGTGGGTCAATATTGATGGCATTAACCTGTTTCACAGCAAATATTGTAGTAGTTACCTTCCCAGGCTTTAGTGTTTCTGCCAAAACTATGATCGTTTGGAAAATAGTAGTTCCATGTAAATAGTTATCAAAAATTATGCAGTGATGAGCCAGGTTCATTGGAAAGATGAGAGATGTCGAGTTTATACTAATCTCTTCCAATAACATAAACCAAATAAAACCCTACAAAACAGTTTAACTAGCTTTAAACTAGCTCTTCTCAGTCTCAGAGAAGTTGTTTTCATATTGCCCACTAGGTTATAAGGTTTCAGTATCTACATCACATGCATCTTAGTCTATATGTAAGTATATTAACATTCATATAGAGATATTATCCCATGATGTCAGAGACATGCTTTGCGTTTGGAGGGCAGCTGCTCTGTTTCTAGGTTCTTGTGCCTCGCTGCAGTAAGTTTTCACATGGAGATACTTTATTAAAGGAGATGTACTAATTAAAAGTAGGAGCTTAGAGGCCTGCCAGCCTCAAGAGGACAAAATGGTGAATCCTCTGAGAAGCTGACTAGAGATTCTTTATGGCTCTCATTAATACAGCCTTCCCCTCAGCAACTATGAATCAAAGGCATGCTCTATGGAGTGAAAGAGCTCCTGAGAATAAGACTTCCGGGCACTCCTCTGTGGCCACCATTCATGTTAATACCTGGATTCTTCTCCTGCACCCATCCCTATTCTCCTGCCTCAATTCTTTCATTTATAGTCAGACGGAAATTGCATTACCAAACTAACTTTATGTCACTGATTACAAATTATTGATATTTGCCAAGTGACAAAGGTTAGTATTAAAATATTAATACCAAGTTAAAAATTCAGCCAATTATTAATTATACTTGCATTATTTACATTTATTGATATGCAGTGTCATGATTTGAATATGCTTGACCCAGGGAGTGGCAATATTTGGAGGTGTGGCCTAGTTGGAATAGATGTGTCACTGTGGGTGGTGGCATTTACACCCCAGTCCTAGCTACCTGAAAGTCAGTATTCTGCTAGCTGCCTTCAGATGAAGACGTATAACTCTCAGCTTCTCCTGCACCATGCCTGGCTGGATGATGCTATGTTCCTGCCTTGATGATAATGGACTGAACCTCTGAACCTGTAAGACAGCCCCAATTAAATGTTATCCTTGTAAGAGTTGCCTTGGTCACGGTGTCTGCTCACAGCAGTAAGACCCTAACTAAGACTCGTAGTTAAATTAACATTGACCAAATGTTAAGGATGGATGGATATGAATAAACACAAGGACACAGTGGAACTGTAAATAAGGGTGAATCTTAAATTTTTTTTTTGATATTTGCTTTATTTACATTTCAAATGTTTTCCCTTTCCAGGTCTCCCCTTTGGAAAACCCCTATCCCATCCACCCTCTCCCTGCCTCTATGAGGGTGCTTACCCACCCACCCACCCACTCCTGTCTTACCTCCCTGGCATTCCCCTATACTGGGGCATCTAACACCCTCAGGCCCAAGGGCCTCTCCTCCCACTGATGTCCAACAAGGCCCTCCTCTGCCACGTATGTGGCCAGCACCATGAGTCCTTCCATGTGTATTCTTTGGTTGGTGGTCCAGTCTCTGGGAGCTCCAGGGGGTCTGGCCAGATGACACTGTTGCTCCCTCCATGGAGCTGAAAACCCCCTCAACTCCTTCAGTTCCTTCTCTAACTCCTCCATCAGGGACCCCATGCTCAGTCCAATGGCTGGCTGTGAGCATTCTCCTCTGTATTCGTCAGGCTCTGCCTGAACCTCTTGGGAGACAGCTTATTATGCTTCCATCAGCAAGCATTTCCCAGCATCCACAATAACCTCCTGGTTTGGTGGCTGTATATGGGATGTATCCCCAGGTGGGGCAGTCTCTGGATGGCCTTTCCTTCAGTCTCTGCTCCACACTTTGTCTCCATATTTCTTCTTGTCAGTATTGTGTTCACCCTTCTAAGAAGCACTGAAGCATCCACATTTTGGTCTTTCTTCTTCTTAGGCTTCATATGGTCTATGAATCAAATCCTGGGTATTCTGAACTTTTGGGCTAATATCCATTTATCTTCTGGGTATATGTCCAGGAGTGGTATAGCTGGGTCCTCAGGTAGTACTATGTCCAATTTTCTGAGGAACTGCCAGACTGAGCTCCAGAGTGGTTGTACCAGATGTATTCATTCTTAATATCCAAATAGTATTCCATTGTGTAAATGATCCACATTTTCTATATCCATAAGCTGGAGAGTGGCTCGGTGGTTAGGAGCACTGACTGCTTTTCCAGAGGACTTGAGTTCAATTCCCAGCAACCACATGGTGGCTCACAACCATCTGTAATGGGATCTGATACCCTCTTCTGGTGTGTCTGAAGACAATGACAGTGTACCTGATGTAAGAATTTTAAGATACATATACCCAAAAGATGCTCCAACATGTAATAAGGGCACATGCTACACTATGTTCATAGCAGCCATATTTATAATAGCCAGAAGCTGGAAACAACCCAGATGTCCCTCAACAGAGGAATGGGTACAGAAAATGTGGTACGTTTACACAATGGAATACTACTCAGCTATTAAAAACAATGACTTCATGAAATTCACAGGCAAATGGATGGAACTTGCAAATATCATCCTGAGTGAGGTAACCCAGTCACAAAAGAACAAGCACAGTATGTACTCATTGATAAGTGGATATTAGCCCAAAAGTTTGGAATACCCAAGATTTAATTCATAGACCATATGAAGCCTAAGAAGAAGAAAGACCAAAATGTGGATACTTCAGTGTTTCTTAGAAGGGTGAACAAAATATTCACAGGAGGAAACATGGAGACAAAGTGTGGAGCAGAGACTGAAAGAAAGGCCATCCAGAGACTGCCCCACCTGGGGATACAACCCATATATAGACATCAAACCCAGATGTTCTTGTGGATGCTGGGAAGTGCTTGCTGATGGAAGCATAATAAGCTCCCAAGAGGTTCAGGCAGAGCCTGACGAATACAGAGGAGGATGCTCGCAGCCAACCATTGGACTGAGCATGGGGTCCCTGATGGAGGAGTTGGAGAAGGAACTGAAGGAGTTGAGGGGGTTTTCAGCTCCATGGAGGGAGTAACAGTGTCAACTGGCCAGACCCCCTGGAGCTCCCAGAGACTGGACCACCAACCAAAGAATACACATGGAGGGACCCATGATGCTGGCTACATATGTAGCAGAGGATGGCCTTGTTGGACATCAGTGGGAGAAGCATCCTTTGGGCTGAGAGGGGTCAATGCTCCAGTGTAGGGGAATGCCAGGATGGGAAGGTGGGAGTGGGTGAGTGGGTGGGGGAGCACCCTCATAGAGTCAGGAGGAGGAGGTATGGGGTAGGGGGTTTCCGGAGGAGAGACTTGGAAAGAGGATAACATTTGAAATGTAAATAAAGAAAATATCCAATAAAAGAACATAAAGTTCATACATGATAAATACCTCCAGAATAAACTTATGGAAATGATCTTTAAAAACAAACAAACAAAAAGAACAAAGGCATCATAAGTTTTTCAGACAAATGGGTGGAACTAGAAAATATCATCCCAAGTGAGGAAACTCAGTCCAAAAAGAATGTGTATGTTATGTACTTACTAATAAGTGGATATTAGCCAAAAACAAGTACAGAATACCCAGGATGCAATCCACAGAACTCAAGAAGGTTAACAAGCTGAAGGGCCCAAGTGAGGATGTTTCAATCCCACTTGAGAGGGAGAAGAAAGCAATCATGGGGGAAGGGGCAGAGGAAGGGAGAAAAATGGGTGGGAGAGGGGTCAGGGAGGGGAAGGGGGGAACATGATCAGGTATTGGGGGAACAAGACTGAAGCCCTGAGGGCCAGCAGAATGAATGGAAACAAGCAACCACAGGAGGTAGGAGGTGGGGGGACTCTCTAGAATGTACCAGAGACCTGGGAGGTGATAGACACTCAGGACTCAAAGGGAGGGACCTTAGATGAAATGCCCAACAGTGGGGAGAGGGAACTTGTAAAGCCCACCTCCAGCAGAAAGACAGGGCATCAAATGAAGGATGGGGTTGCCATCCCATGAAAACTCTGACCCAAAATTGTTCCTCTCTGATAGAACTGCAGGGACAAAAATGGAGAAGAGCCTGAGGGAAAGGAGGTCTAGTGACAGACCCAAATTGGGACCCATCTCAAGGAGAAGCTCTAAGGCCTGACACTGTTGTTGATGCTATGGTATGCTTACAGACAGGAGCCTAGCATGGCTACCCTTTGAGAGGCCCAACAATCAGCTGACCGAGACAGATGCAGATGCTTACACCCAATCAATGGACAGGAGCCAGGGACCCCTGTGACTGAATTAGAGAAAGGCTGGAAGAAACTGAGGAGGTGAGCGACCTCGTAAGAAGACCAGTGGTCTTAACTAATCTGGAACCCTGAGATCTCTCAGACACTGAGCCACCCACCAGGCAGCATACATCAGCTGGTATGAAGCCCCTGACACACATACAGCAGAGGACTGCCTGGTCTGGCCTCAGTAAGAGAAGAGGCACTTAACCCTTGAGAGACTTGAGGCCCCAGGGAGTGGGGAGGCCTGGTGGGGTGGGGGTGGGGGTGGGGGACATCCGCTTGGAGATGGGGGAGGAGGAATAGGGTGAGGAACTGTCGGAGGGTGGACAGGGAAGTGGACAACAACTGGATTGTAAAAAAAGATTAAAGATAATGTTTTTTAAAAAAATCTTTTTAATTTTTTTGATACTTTATTTACATTTCAAATGTTTTCCCCTTTCTATGTCTCCCCTTTGGAAAACCCCTATCCCATCCACCCTCTCCCTGCCTCTATGAGGGTGCTTACCCACCCACCCACCCACTCCTGTCTTACCTCCCTGGCATTCCCCTATACTGGGGCATCTAACACCCTCAGGCCCAAGGGCCTCTTCTCCCACTGATGTCCAACAAGGCCCTCCTCTGCCACATATGTGGCCAGCACCATGGGTCCCTCCATGTGTATTCTTTGGTTGGTGGTCCAGTCTCCAAGAGCTCAAGGTGGTCAGGCCAGTTGACACTGTTGCTTCCTCCATGGGTCTGCAAACTTCCTCAGCTCCTTCAGTCCCTTCTCCAACTCCTCCATCTGGGATTCCACGCTCAGTTCAATGGTTGCTGTGAATTGAATCTTGGGTATTCTGAACTTTTGTGCTAATATCCACTTATCAATGAGTACATACTGTGTTCATTCTTTTGCGACTGAGTTACCTCACTCAGGATGATATTTGCAAGTTCCATCCATTTGCCTTCGAATTTCATGAAGTCATTGTTTTTAATAGCTGAGTAGTATTCCACTGTGTAAACGCACCACATTTTCTGTATCCATTCCTCTGTTGAGGGACATCTGGGTTGTTTCCAGCTTCTGGCTATTATAAATATGGCTGCTATGAACATAGTGGAGCATGTGTCCTTTTTACATGTTGGGGCATCTTCTCAGTATATGCCCAGGAGTGGAATAGCTGGGTCCTCAGGTTGTATTATGTCCAATTTTCTGAGGGTCTGCCAAACTGATTTCCAGAGTGGTTGTACCCGCTTGCAATCCTACCAGCAATGGAGGAGTGTTCCTCTTTCTCCACATCCTCACCATCATCTGCTGTCACCTGAGTTTTTGATCTTAGCCATTCTGATTGGTGTGAGTGGAATCTCAGAGTTGTTTTGATTTGCATTTCCATGATGACTAAGGATGTTGAACATTTCTTTAGGTGCTTCTCAGCCCTTCGAGTTTCCTCAGTTGAGAATTCTGTTAAGCTCTGTTCCCCATTTTTAAATAGGGTTATTTGGTTCTCTGGAGTCTAACTTCTTGAGTTCTTTGTATATATTGGATATTAGCTCTCTATTGGATGTAGGATTGGCAAAGATCTTTCCTCAATATGTTGGTTGCCATTTTGTCTTATTGACAGGGTTCTTTGCCTTACAGAAGCTTCGCAATTTTATGAGGTCCCATTTGTCAATTCTTGATCTTAGAGCACAAGCCATTGGTGTTCTGTTCAGGAACTTTTCCCTGTGCCCATGTGTTCAAGACTTTTCCCCACTTTCTCTTCTATTAGATTTAGTTTGTCTGGTTTTATGTGGAGGTCCATGATCCACTTGGACTTGAGCTTTGCACAGGGAGACAGGAATGGACCAATTTGCATTCTTCTACATGTTGACTGTCAGTTGAACCAGCACCATTTGTTGAAAATGCTCTTTTTTCCACTGGATGGTTTTAGCTCCTTTGTCAAAGATCAAGTGACAATAGGTGTGTGGGTTCATTTCTGGGTCTTCAATTCTATTCCATTGATCTACCTGCCTGTCATTGTACCAATACCATGCAGTTTTTATCACTATTGCTCTGTAGTACAGCTTGAGGTCAGGGATGCTGATTCCCCCAGAAGTCCTTTTATTGTTGAGAATAGTTTTTGCTATCCTTGTTTTTTTGTTATTCCAAATGAATTAAAAAAGATCATTCACCACAATCAAATAGGCTTCATCCCAGGGATGCAGGGATGGTTCAGTACCCAGAAACCCATCAGTGTAATCCACTATGTAAACAAACTCAAAGAAACAAAACACATGGTCATTTCATTAGATGCTAAAAAAGCATTTGACAAAATATAACATCCCTTCATGTTAAAAGTCTTGGAAAGATCAGGAATTCAAGGACCATACCTAAACATAGTAAAAGCAATATACAGCAAACATCAAACTAAATGGAGAGAAACTTGAAGCAATCCCACTAAAATCAGGGACTAGACAAGGCTGCCTTCTCACTCTCTATCTATTCAATATAGTACTTGAAGTTCTAGCTAGAGCAATTAGACAACAAAAGGAGGTCAAAGGGATACAAATTGGAAAGGAAGAAATCAAAATAGCACTATTTGCAGATGATATGATGGTATACTTAAGTGACCCAAAAAACTCCACCAGAGAACTCCTACAGCTGATAAACAACTTCAGCAAAGTGGCCAGATACAAAATTAACTCAAACAAATCAGTAGCCTTCCTATACTCAAAGGATAAACAGGCTGAGAAAGAAATTAGGGAAATGACACCCTTCACTATTGTCACAAACGATATAAAGGATCTTGGTGTGACTCTAACCAAACAAGTGCAAGATCTGTATGACAACAACTTCAAGTCTCTGAAGAAAGAAATTGAAGAAGACCTCAGAAGATGGAAAGATCTCCCATGCTCATGGATTGGCAGGATTAACATAGTAACAATGGCCATCCTGCCGAAAGCAATCTACAGATTCAATGCAATTTCCATCAAAATTCCAACTCAATTCTTCATAGACAAAAAAAATCTTATGTTTAGATATACACAGTGGTGCATGCCTGTAATCCTAGCTTGGGAAAGCTGAGGCAGGAAGATTGCCACAAATATGAGATGAGCTTGGGCTACATGGTGATTTCTAGGGAATCCTGGCCCACATAGTGACCCTTTGTCTTATACCACAACAAAAGAATTCTTGTTTATATGACAGGATTAAGCCTTTTATTATGATACTTAGGTCTTGAAAATATATTATTAGCAGGAGGATTTAAAGACAGAGGCCATTAGGGTAATGTAGGAAGGAGAAGAAACCCTGCACTGGGACTCTGGCTGAACCCTCTCACCAGGTGACAGTTGAGAATTTCAGCACAATTAGCATCTGGTGTGGAAGTTGCATACATAGAGATACTATTTTCTTTTATTATGATATTTCAAATAAAAATGATCAAATAACAATAAACTATGATTAAATCCTAAGTATTAATTACCTTTGAGTATGACCTTTCTCTTTCCAAGTTAAAAATTTTCAAACTTCTAGATGTATCACAAAAAAACTAATAAATAAATAAGTGAACAAATAATAGGACAAAATATAAAATTATCTTAACTAGCTTGTGCAACCCTTGTGACCCATTTCAACATCCAGAAAGCCACCCTGTAACTTCTTTTATTTAAGAAAAAAAGAAGAAGAAGAAATGATGAAGAAGAAGAAAAGGAGAGGAGGAGAAGGAGGAGGAGGAAGAGAGTCTCTTAGAAAATCTTTGAGATGTAACTTGAGAACAACCAAAGTCATCCAGTGTCCTCAGCTGACACATTTAAACATGGCTTCCTTGGGACCCCAAGTCAATGCTCTTGATTGTATCTTAGTTTTTCTCCTAGTTCCTCTCTTTCCATTAAATAAATGCATAAATTTATGCTATAATTTATTCCTAAGAAGCTCCAATTCTGCCTCACAGTTGTTTCTCCCAAAATACATTTCTTTAGTGAACCCAAGAATCCCATTTCAACCTCCAAGGAGAATTCTTTGAAAAGAATTCTTCAGCATGCATGGAGATGGGCTCACTGACTTTAACAGACCCATTTCTAACTCTCTTTCTAGAGTCAAATACAGTGTGAATCAGTAAGTTACCCAGCAGAAAAATGATGAGATATTCTACTTAGTAAGTGTCTTTACCAGCCTGGAGACTTTGGAGAGTGAAGAGTGAGGATCCAGGTGTCTTCTCCCTCTTCCTCCCTCTACTACATGACTTTAGCTGTTTTACATCACTACCTTCTCTACACTC
Source organism: Rhynchomys soricoides (assembly GCA_019843965.1). Lineage (NCBI taxonomy): Eukaryota > Metazoa > Chordata > Mammalia > Rodentia > Muridae > Rhynchomys > Rhynchomys soricoides. The sequence goes on from JADRCH010000009.1 coordinate 3,533,503, forward strand.
TTGCTAAGAGTAGGCAGCAGGCTCCAGTAAATAAAAGAGCTGGCCATAGGACAGTCTCCTACCTTAGGCCTGTACCTCAGGAATACTGCAGACACAGAGAAGGTGCATGGGGCTCAGGGGAAAACAACTTGTCCTTCTTGGTCACACAGGTCAAAGCAAACCATCCTCTCTTTGGCGAGGAAGACTGGGATTGGCCAGTATGTCATTCCCGTGGCAGGTAAGAAATGCCCAGGACAGAACTATGTGTGTAACTTCTCCATGGAGGAGAATGTCCTCCATGGAGGGCAGCTCAGTACAATGATGGCCAGTCATGGTGGGGACTCTTCCCAACACAGCTGGACCTCTCTGGATAATGCCTCTTTCCTCATGGCCTTGTGCTGAGCCAGTTAGTCAGAAATCATCAAGTGAATGGCCTTTCCTCATGGAAATTTGTGTCCATCACAAGACCTAGGCTAGATCAGAGATGTCCAGGGAAGCAACCTTGGGGCACAGAGGACTACCTGGCACTAGGAAGTGGCTGGCCTCCCCTCTTGCTGCTTCTCTGAGGAATCATAGGCATACTCTCTTTGCTGTCACTTTTGAATCCCATTGAAAAGAGGAACATGAATACGGGTTAATCAAGATCAAATTACATAAGTATTTGTTACCTAATGCAATGCAGAAATGAAAAACTGATCATGCTAGCAAAAAGCAGGTCAAATCCTAGCCAACAAACTTCCCCAAAGGGCTGTGGCGTCATGCTCATGACTGCATGGCTGGTATGCAGCTGAAGGGAAGTGGGTTGAGGTCTCTGTTTGGCAGGACACAGCCAGCTGGTAGATGCTGCCTAGGCAGCCAGGTTAGCAGGCTTCCTCCTGTGGATGCCTCTCTTGGGCTGCCATCTCCTGTCTGCCTCAATCTTGGACCTCTCACTGTGTGTACCTGCAGAAAAGGAGACAGCTGTGGCTTTGATAGGACCCAAAGGAGGCCACAGCCTCTATGTCCTGTGTATTTATCATCTACTGCTGGGATTTAAAGTGCATGGGCCTCTTTCCTGGGTTTGATTAAAACTTTTTCAAGCACTTTACAGATCCATCTCTGGTATCAATTCCTTAAGTACTCTAACTGTTCCCCTCCATTTAACTCTTTCTCATGACATTCTGACTCTCATAGTGTGCTTCTATTTCTGCTTTTAATCAGCCCTTTTCCTGGCTTTGTATAAATCAGGACCAATGGCATGCAACATGAGTTGCTGTCTTAATTTGGTGTCAAATTATTGGACATTTAATTATGATGTGCCTCATCATTTTATAGGGTTTTTTATTAGTAAATGTTCTTCCTTGACAGTTTCATATACATTTGTAATTCTTGCTCCTCTCCCGACAGCTTCTCTAGTCAGTCTCCTTTCTTCTTTATAGACACTCCCTCTTATTCATTACCTTTTCTTTTACATTGCTTCTCAGTGAATTTAAGTAGGGGTATCTGTGTGACCCTGGGTCTGGAACTATCTATTAGAGCTTCATGTACCCATCAGTAGGCGCAAAACTTTGTGCTATCTCTCTCTCTCCTAGAATCTGTTAGTTTCTAATAGATCAGTGATAAGATCACAGCAACACAGACCTGTAATGCAGGATGGTCCAACTTGGGTGGGCTCAGTACCAGTAAACACAACTATGAGTTCATTATTGCCATGGCTAAGTCATGCTTAAAAAAATGCATACTGCAACCCTTCTCCCTATCTTCCTGCTCTTAAATTCTTTCCAAGCTCCTCTTCCAAAATATTGATTGATCCTTAAGAGGATGGTGTGAATGCCTTGCTTAGAGCTGAGCTCTTAACCATCCTTTATTTTCCGTATCTTGCACACCCATAAGGTTCTTTCCACTCACTATAAAGGAAGGCTTTTCTAATTAAGGTTCAAAGTAATCTTTGTATTACAGCACAGATATTTAGAAGGTGTTTTGATGCTATGTCAATTCATCCAAGCAAGTCTTTGGTTCCCCCTTAGAATCTAAGACCTCTTCAGTCATGGTCTTTTGACCCGGTTTATTGTAGTAGTCATGGATTCTCTTTTATGGTAGGCTGCAAATCTAATCATAGAGCAATTGGTTATCCCCATAACAGGCATGCCACTATAGCACCAATAAGCATACCTTGCTTGGAAGGTTGGTATTGTAGTTCATAGAGTCCACAGCTGGGTAAGATTGTAGATGCCTTTACCCTCCACACACACCACCATCACCGCCGCCGCCGCCGCCGCTGCCACCACCACCACCACCACCACCACCACCACCACCACCACCACCACTACCATCACCACCATCCTTTTTACCACCATCACCATCAGCCTACATAGCACCATCTGGCATCATGAAAGGTAGTCAGCAGAGAGGAAGCTTCCAATCAGTTTTAGCTTGATTTAGTTATTAGAGCCTTACATGCCCATCAGAAGGTACAGACCCCTACATCCAAAATATGTGATGTCTTAAGCAGGGTCTAATTAACTAGTTCTAGTGAGTAACCAAGAATAATGGCAATAGCTTGTATTGTTTTAGGAGCCTCTGAAATTTCTCTGACCAATGACTTAGAGAGAAGTATGTCATGCCTGGGATTACAGGTTTTATTTAGTAACCCATAGAACAAGCATTGTCTAGTTTTGTCACTGTCTGACTTCAAACTCTAAAGTGAGAATTTCTGGTTTCACTGGAGATTCAGCTGTGTCATGTGGTGTTTTTCTGAAAATTGTCTTATGAGAGGATGTTTTGTTAAGAACAGACACATGGTATTTTTCTGGAAGGTGTCTATGAAAGGGCCCATGATGTTTTGCTGGAACGAACCCTTGAGAGGACACATGATGTTTGGTAAGCGTATAAGTACAACCCAACAACAGTGGACTACATTCTGATGCTGGTTTGCTTTGCTGGTCTTAACAACACTCTTGGAGTGGATCATCTTGCTTTCTTCTCTGATCTTTGCTTGCCATGACTTTGAAGAGAGAAATGCACCAAAGAATTTCTGGTGTTCTGGCTGCCACTTGCCACTTCAGCAGACTCGTGCCTATTGGTGGAGCCTTGTGTCTTCTTCTGGATCAAGCCACTGCTGCTGATTCATGCTTGGAGTTTTGGTAGTGGACTGGACTGCTGACAGTGAAGATTGGAGTTTCCCCAAAGAACTACTTCTGAACAGGTCCATGTCCCCCTTGTCCTGTTAGCCATCTTCCTCCCTGACTTTTGTCAGTGGGCTATAAGGGAGGTTGAAGTGTTTAAGAACTCTTATTAAAGTTGGTTTTGAAAGACATAAGCCTACAAAAGTCTCTCCTGTTTCTTAATTGGGTTATTAGCAAGTTTCTGAGTAGTTTTCTCATACCTTCTTCCTCACAGTTTTTTCTTCTCTCCATCTCTCCACCCTTCTCCTTGTTTGACCCTTTCTGTATCTGATATCATACCTCTTGACTCTCATTTTACCTGTGTACTATAATACCTCCTGCTTACAACCACTCTTCCCAAACACACTGCCTCTTTCTAATGTCTCCTCTTAAGCTTCCTGGCTTCTGGAGGTATTCCAAGTTAAACACATAAAACCAAAGACCTGAGGCTAGGATCTAATGAGAGAAAAGATGCTGCATTTTTTCTCTCTGTGGCTGGGTTACCTTGCTCAACATAATTTTTTTTCAATTCTATCTATTTTCCTACAAATTTCATAGTTTTGTTTTCTTTTAGCTATAAAACATTTCATTGTGTTTATGTAGCATATGACATCAATAATATCAATGTCCACTCTTCATTTGGTGTACAACTAGGCTGTTTTCACTTCCTAGCTTGTATAGGGGAAGCTACACTGAACATGGAAGTCCATGTATCTCTACAGTAGGACAAAGGCCCTCTGCTGGTACTGTTTTGTCAACTGACACAAGCTAGAGTCATTTGGGAAGAGGGAATTTCAACTGAGAAAATTTCACCACCAGACTGTCCTGTGAGCAAGCCTGTTGGCATGATACATTTTCTAGATTAATGATTGATGCAGGATGGCCCAGCTCACTGTGGGTGGTGTCACGCTGGGGTGGGTTGTCCTGGAGAATATAAAAAGACAAGCTGAGCACGTGATAAGGAGCAAGTCAGTAAACAGCTCCTCTCCAGGTTCCTGCTTTGAGATCCTGCCCTGACTTCTCTAGATGATGAACTACAAGCTGTAAGATGAAATAAATCCCTTCCTCCCCAAGTTGATTTTAGTCATGATGTTTTATCACAGCGATAGAAACAGACTAAGAAAGATCCTTTAGAGTATATGTCCGGGAGTGGTGAGGCTGAGTCACATGGTAGATGTACTCCTAGTGATTTAAGGAAACTTCAGACTGATTTACAAAGTGGCTGCACTAATTTACACTCTGACTAACAGTGTAAAAGAGTGATCTTTCCCCAGTACCCATGCCAGAGGTTTTTCATTATTTGATTGCTTGATGATGACCATTCTAAATGAGCAGAGGGGAGATCTTAGAGTAATTAATTCTTTCCCATTTTTTTATTTTAATTAAAAAATATTATTTTCCCCTTCCCTTTTCTCCATACAACCCTCTCATGTTCTCTCTTCGGTCCTCTGTCTCCCGTTACTACCTCAAATTCATGGCTTCTTTATCTTTGATTATTGTTACATATACATATTAAATCAATTTAGCTTTGATTGTAAATATATGATTTAAAGTTGACCAATTGTTAATAGACAACCACCTGTGGGAAAGGCTAGGTCTACCTCTCTCAGCAGTTGTTAGTAGTTGCCTGTAGTTCTTCGTTTAGGGCTGGGGCCCCATGAGATTTCCCCTTCCATGTTACCATATCCATTAGTGTTGTCATTGTCCAGGTCTTTTTAAACAAGCCACATTATCGTGGTGTCATGCATGTTACTTCCTTGTCATTCTAGAAAATACAATCTCACAGCAGAGTTCCTGGTCTTCTGGTTCTTACGACATTTCTGCCTCCTCTTTTGCTAAGATCCTTGAGCCTTAGGTGTATGAATTGAGCTGTAGATTTATCAGTTGGGATTGGATCCGCCATGGTTAGTTGCTCTTGTCTTTTGACCAGTTGTGATTTTTTTTTGTGATGGTCTCCATCTGCTGCAGAGATTCTTCCTTGTTGAGGAACGAGAGCTACACTTGTCCGTAGGTACAAGGATAAGTATTTAGGATGCAGTTCAGAACAATGCCAGTCTAGTGAAGCGGCCGTTGTGGGTTCTCTGAGGTCCATAATTTCACTAGCTTGGGCAGTTGGTCAATTTACATCATCCAGCATGTTTTCCCTTCTATTGAGCAAACCTTAAATCCAATTAGAGAGCTGACGGTTACTCTTAAGATATGAGTGCTGCCATTGCAATTTTAGGGACATCTTGCCATGCTGGTTGTTGTTGTGGTTTGTAGACATCACAGCGGGACAGGGTTATTGATGGCCTCACTACTTTGGCATCTTTTATAGCAACTTTTGGTACTATAAAAACTGGTCTTTTGGGGGGTGGGGAGGCTTTCAGGTCAGATCCAGCTCAAATCTTCTGAGCCCTGTGCCTGAAGTATGTGGTGTCTTTGGCAATAGGGACTTACCTTCAACGACATAGCTAAGGGCAGAAACAATAGTTTATTCTGCTGGGGGAGTTTCTTGAACTCCCTTGACTAACAACTCAAACAGGCTTCTCATGCCTGGTGCTAAGATTTTTGTTAGATGACCTATAGTTCTAGTTGGCCCAAGTAGCAAGCCTTCAGTTACTACTTCACAAAAATACGCTTATGTGTTGTATGTGAGTTTAGGTAAAGATAAAATAATGTTTCCTTAAGGCTTTCCCACACCTCCTTAGTATTGTTCTCCCTCCTTTCCCATCTTTCTGTATTGACCTCTGATCCCCACTTCCTAATTAAAGCCCACTCCCCATTTTTCCCATTTCCCAATTCTGCCTCATATCTGCATTTCCCTACTGGCAAAGGATGCTAACCCCTTAAATTAGAAGTATTTCCCAATCATTTCTACTTTTTTTTTTTTTTGAGAACTTTTCATTTAGTTCCTTGGACCACCATTTAGTTGAATTCTTTGTTTTCTTGGAGTTTACTTTGATTTCCTGTGCATTCTAGACACTAATCTATCAGACGTGTATCTGGCAAGTATTTTCTTCCATTCAGGGAGCTACCTTTTCACTTAACAGCTAACTTTGTTGTACAGAAATGTTTTTAGTTTCGTAATATCACATTTGTCAGTGTTGGTCTTATTTCCTGTGATACTAGAGTCCAATCCAGAAGGCCTTTGCATATACCTATATGTTAAAGCACATACATACCTTTCCCTCTAGCATGTTCAGGGCATCAAGTTTTGTATTGAGGTCTTTCATCCATTTGGAGTGATGTTTTATGCACAGTGATCTACAGTGATCTAACTTTATTCTTCTACATGTTGTACATCTTGTCTTTTAACCCTGTTCATATCAGGATCAGCATTAGAAAAAGTAAGTAAACATTTATATTTGGACATTTTTTTGCTGCTGATGTTATTAGTCTACATTTGAAGCCATTTTAAAAAATATGTTCAAATATGACAGACTCATTTAAATAAGGGCATCTTTGAGATTTCCAATAGCCATATGTAACCACAACCCTACTTCAAAAACTCATCATAATTGTAATCTTCAATCTATTTTTAAAGTATATCTGAACATCCTTGAAAACTTAAAATTCCATTTCTATATTCTTTGCCTTTTTGAAACCAGTGGTATGCTAAGTTAATGCATTCCAAAAGTTTTTCTCTATCGTCAACAGGGCATGAGATCAGACACAAAGGTAAATAATGAATGACTTCTGAGAGACTAAATATCAAAATAATTCTTGGCTTTTCTGCAGCATTCCAACTCTCCACAATTATGAAGTTATCCTTAGTCAATCAGTCTTGTCTAATATTTAAACAGATGTAAATTTTTTTCAAAGAATTTTTTTTAGATTTATTTATTTATTTTTGATACTTTATTTACATTTCAAATGTTTCTCCCTTTCCAGATTCCCCCTTTGGAACCTCCCTATCCCCTCCCCCTGCCTCTATGGGAATATTCCCCCACCCACCCACCCAATCTCATCTTCCCTCCTTGGCATCCTCCTATACTAGGGCATCTAACACACTCAGGCCCAAGGGCCTCTCCTCCCTCTGATGGCTAACAATACCCTCCTATGCCACATATGTGGCCAGCACCATGAGTCCCTCCATGTGTATTCTTTGGTTGGATCAGTCTCCAGGAGTATCAGGGGGTCAGGCTGGTTGCCACTGTTGCTGCCTCCTGGGGATGCAAACTCCCTCAGCTCCTTCAGTCCCTTCTCCAACTCCTCCATCTGGGACCTCACACTCCACCCTACTGTTGCTGTGAAATGACTCTTGGGTATTTTGAACTTTTGGGCTAATAACCTCTTATCAGTGAGTACATACCATGTTCATTCTTTTATGACTGCGTTACCTCACTCAGGATGATATTTTCAAGATCCATCCATTTGTCTGTGCATTTCATGAAGTCATTGTTTTTAATAGCTGAGTAGTATTCCACTGTGTAAATATACCACAATTTCTGTATCCATTCCTCTGTTGAGGGACATCTGAGTTGTTTCCAGTTTCTGGCTATTATAAATATGGCTGCTATGAACATAGTGAGGCATGTGTCTTTATTACATGTTGGAGCATCTTCTGGGTATATGCCAAAGAGTGGAATAGCTGGGTCCTAGGTAGTATTATGTTCATTTTTCTGAGGGTCTGCCAAACTGATTTCCAGAGAGGTTATATCAGCTTGCAATCCCACCAACAATGGAGGAGTGTTCCTCTTTCTCCACATCCTCACCAACATCTGCTGTCACCTGAGTTTTTGATCTTAGCCATTCTGACTGGTGTGAGGTGAAATCTCAGAGTTGTTTTGATTTGCATTTTCCTGATGACTAAGGATGTTGAACATTTCTTTAGGTGCTTCTCAGCCCTTCAAGTTTCCTCAGTTGAGAATTCTCTGTTTAGCTCTGTTTCCCATTTTTTGATAGGGTTATTTAAATCTCTGGAGTCTAACTTCTTGAGTTCTTTGTATATATTGGATATTAGCCCTCTATCAGATGTAGGATTGGTAAAGATCTTTGCCCAATCTGTTGGTTGCCATTTTGTCCTATTTATAGTGTCCTTTGCCTTACAGAAGCTTTGTAATTTCATGAGGTCCCATTTGTCGATTCTTGATCTTAGAGCATAAGCCACTGGTGTTCTGTTCAGGAACCTTCCCCCTGTGCCCATGTGTTCGAGACTTTTCCCCACTTTCTCTTCTATTAGATTCAGTGTATCTGGTTTTATGTGGAGGTCCTTTATCCACTTGGACTTGAGCTTTGTACAGGGAGACAGGAATGGACCAATTTGCTTTCTTCTATATGTAGACCACCAGTTGAACCAACACATTTCATGAAAATGCTGTCTTTTTCCCACTGGATGGTTTTAGCTCCTTCGTCAAAGATCAAGTGACCATAAGTGTGTGGGTTCATTTCTGGGTCTTCAATTCTATTCCATTGATCTACCTGCCTGTCATTGTACCAATACCATGCAATTTTTATCACTACTGCTCTGTAGTACAGCTTGAGATCAGGGAGGCTGATTCCTCCAGAAGTTCTTTTATTGTTGAGAATAGTTTTTGCTATCCTGGGTTTTTGTTATTCCATATGAATTTGAGAATTGCTCTTTCTAAGGCTATGAAGAATTGAGTTGGAATTTTGATGGGGATTGCATTGAATCTGTAGATTGCTTTCGGCAGGATGGCCATTGTTACTATGTTAATCCTGCCAATCCATGAGCATGGGAGATCTTTCCATCTTCTGAGGTCTTCTTCAATTTCTTTCTTCAGAGACTTGAAGTTGTTGTCATACAGATCTTGCACTTGTTTGGTTAGAGTCACACCAAGATCCTTTATATCGTTTGTGACAATTGTGAAGGGTGTCATTTCCCTAATTTCTTTCTCAGCCTGTTTATCCTTTGAGTATAGGAAGGCTACTGATTTGTTTGAGTTAATTTTGTATCTGGCCACTTTGCTGAAGTTGTTTATCAGCTGTAGGAGTTCTCTGGTGGAGTTTTTTGGGTCACTTAAGTATACCATCATATCATCTGCAAATAGTGATATTTTGATTTCTTCCTTTCCAATTTGTATCCCTTTGACCCCCTTTTGTTGTTGAATTGCTCTAGCTAGAACTTCAAGTGCTATAATGAATATATAGGGAGAGAGAGGGCAGCCTTGCCTAGTCCCTGATTTTAGTGGGATTGCTGCAAGTTTCTCTCCATTTAGTTTGATGTTGGCCCCTGTTTTGCTGTATATTGCTTTTACTATGTTTAGGTATAGGCCTTGAATTCCTGATCTTTCCAAGACTTTTATCATGAAGGGATGTTGAACTTTGTCAAATGCTTTTTCAGCATCTAAGGAAATGACCATGTGGGTTTTTTTTCTTTGACTTTGTTTATGCAGTGGATTACACTGATGGATTTCTGGGTATTGAACCATCCTTGCATCCCTGGGATGAAGCCTACTTGATCAGGGTGAATAATTGTTTTGATGTGTTCTTGGATTTGGTTTGTGAGAATTTTATTGAGTATTTTTGCATTGATATTCATAAGGGAAATTGGACTGAAATTTTCTTTTATTGTTGGGTCTTTGTAAGGTTTTGGTATCAGTGTAACTGTGGCCTCATAGAATGAATTGGGTAGTGTTCCTTCTGTTTCTATTTTGTGGAATAGATGGAAGAGTATTGGTATTAGGTCTTCTTTGAAGGTCTGATAGAATTCTGTACTGAACCCATTTGGTCCTGGGCTTTTTTTGGTTGGGAGACTTTTAATGACTGCTTCTATTTCTTTAGGGGTTATAGGACTGTTTAGATGGTTTATCTGATCCTGACTTAACTTTGGTATTTGGTATCTGTCTAGAAACTTGCCCATTTCATCCAGATTTTCCAATTTTGTTGCATATAGGCTTTTATAGTAGGATCTGATGATGTTTTGAATTTCCTCAGAATCTGTTGTTATATCTCCATTTTCATTTCTAATTTTGTTAATTTGGATACTGTCTCTGTGCCCTCTGGTTAGTCTGGCTAAGGGTTTATCTATTTTGTTGATTTTCTCAAAGAACCAGCTCCAGGTTTTGTTAATTCTTTATATAGTTCTTTTCATTTCTACTTGGTTGATTTCAGCCCTTAATTTGATTATTTCCTGCCTTGTACTCCTCTTGGGTATATTAGCTTCTTTTTGCTCTGGAGCTTTCAGGTGTGCTGTTAAGCTGCTAGTATATGCTCTCTTCAGTTTCCTTTTGGAGGCACTCAGAGGTATGTGTTTTCCTCTTAACCCTGCTTTCATTGTGTCCCATAGGTTTGGGTATGTTGTACTTTCATTTTCATTAAATTCTAGGAAGTCTTTAATTTCTTTCTTTATTTCTTCCTTGACCAAATTATCATTGAGGAGAGCATTGTTCAGCTTCCATGTGTATGTGGACTTTCTGTTGTTGTTGTTGCCATTGAAGACCCGCCTTAATCCGTAGTGATCTGATAGGAGGCATGGGATTATTTCAATCTTCTTATGTCTGTTGAGATTTGTTTTGTGACCAATTATAAGATCAGTTTTGGAAAAGGTACCATGAGGTGCTGAGAAGAAGTTATATCCTTTTGATTTAGGATGAAATGTTCTACAGATATCTGTTAAATTCATTTGGTTCATAACATCTGTTAGTTTCACTGTTTCTCTGTTTAGTTTGTGTTTCCAAGATCTGTCCATTGATGATAGTGGGGCGTTGAAGTCTCCCACTATTGTTGTGTGAGGTGTGCTTTGAGCTTTAGTAAAGTTTCTTTTATGAATGTGGGTGCCCTTGCATTCGGGGCATAGATGTTCAGAATTGAGAGTTCTTCTTGGTAGATTGTTTTCCTCTGATGAGTATGAAGTGTCCTTCCTTATCTTTTTTGATAACTTTTGGTTGAAAGTCGATTTTATCCGATATTAGAATGGCTACTCCAGCCTGTTTTTTGGGACCATTTGCCTGGAAAATTGTTTTCCAACCCTTTGCTCTGAGGTAGTGTTTGACTTTAACACAGAGGTGCATTTCCTGGATGCAGCAAAATGCTGGGTCCTATTTATGGATCCAGTCTGTTAGTCTATGTCTTTTTATTGGGGAATTGAGTCCATTGATGTTAAGAGATATTAAGAAATAGTGATTGTTGCTTCCTGTTATTTTCAATGTTATTTTTATGTTTGTGTGGCTATCTTCTTTTGAGTTTGTTGAAAAATTACTTTATTGCTTTTTCTAGGGTGTAGTTTCCCTCCCTGAGTTGGCTTTTTCTATTTATTGTTCTTTGTAGGGTTGGGTTTGTGGAAAGATATTGTGTAAATTTGGATTTGTCATACAATATTTTGGTTTCACCACTTATGATTATTGAGAGTTTTGTTGGGTATAGCAGCCTGAGCTGGCATTTGTGTTCTCTTAAGAGTCTGTATGAGATCTGCCCAGGATCTTCTGGCTTTCATAGTCTCTGGTGAGAAGTCTGGTGTAATTCTGATAGGGCTGCCTTTCTATGTTACTTGCCCTTTTTCCCTTACTGCTTTTAATATTCTTTCCTTATTTTGTATATTTGGTGTTTTGACTATAATGTGACGGGAGGAATTTCTTTTCTGGTCCAATCTATTTGGAGTTTTGTAGGCTTCTTGTATATTTATGTTCATCTCTTTCTTTAGGTTAGGGAAGTTTTCTTCTATAATTTTGTTGAAGATATTTACTGGTCCTTTATGTTTGGAATCTTCACTCTCTTCTATACTTATTATCCTCAGGTTTTGTCTTCTTATTTTATCCTGGATATCCTGGATGCTTTGGGTTAGGAACTTTTTGCATTTTGCGTTTTCTTTGACTGTTGTGTCAATGTTTCTATGGTATCTTCTGCACCTAAGAGTCTCTCTTCTATCTCTTGTATTCTGTTGGTGATGCTTGCATATATGATTCCTGATTTCTTTCCTAGGTTTTCTAACTCCAGGGTTGTCTCCCTTTGTGATTTTTTTATTGTTTCTATTTCTATTTTTAGCTCCTAGATGGTTTTGTTCATTTCCTTCATCTGTTTGATTGTTTTCCTGTAATTCTTTAAGGGATTGTTGTGTTTCCTCTTTGAGGGCTTCTAGTTGTTTACCTGTATTCTCTTGTATTTCTTTAAGGGAATTATTTATTTCCTTCTTAAAATCTTCTATCATTGTCATGAGATGTGATTTTAAGTCTGAGTCTTGCTTTTCTGGGCTTGCTGTGGTGGGAGAGCTGGGTTCTGATGATGCCAAGTAGCCTTGGCTTCTGTTCCTTATGTTCTTGCCCTTGCCTTTTGCCATCTGGTTATGTCTGGTGTTAGCTGGTCTTACTCTCTCTGACTGTCCTTCCTGCAAGCCTAGGTTTCAATACTCCTTGAAGACCAGTTGTCTCTGAGAGAAATTTGGGTTTCGAGAGCTGTGGTACAGGGTCAGCTCTGGGGTGCAGACAGAAACCAGATGGATCTATTCCCCAGCTGTTTTTTGTTCCCTGTGTCCTGATAGCTCTGCAAGGGTACTTCTTTGTCCAGTGAATTTGAAAAGAAATGATGGTCTTGTCTGTGCTTGAAGGTGTGTTGGCACTCCTGAGATACCAGCTCTCTCCTGGTACTATTTGATTATGGAGCCCTGTGTCCCAGTATCAGCTCCCTGGCCACCGAAAGAAACCAGAAGCCCACTCCTCAGTCCCTGTGTCCTGGGAATTCCAGGTGGGTCCCTCTGAGCAGACAGGCTTGCCCACACTCCTGGGAGGCTATCTTTCTTACAGTGCTATTTGGCTATGGAGCCCTGGTGGCCCAGGCAAAGGTCTCCTGCCACAGATGGAAACCAGAAAGCTCCTTCCTCCTGGCTGTTCCTTGGTCCCCGTGTCCCAAGGATTCCGGGAGAGTCCCGCTGAGCCGTGTTAGTCCTCTTATCCCCTCTCAGGGGCTTTTCCACTCTTCTGGGAGGCTCACTTTCTCCCAGTGCTATTTGGCCATGGAGCCCTGGTGGCCCAGGCAGAGGTCTCCTGCCACAGATCTTTTTCAAAGAATCTTGTTCCCTGATTTTTTACCAAAACCATTTTGACAATTCAGTATTTTGAAAAAATAAATGTAGACATGCATCTCCCAAAAGCCTCGATCTTTAGAGACTGACTCTTGAAGAAGTGACAAAAAAAAGGATTGGTTAAATGTGGTGAATGGAGCAGAATGCAGCTGGCCTTCTAAAAGTCCTCTCTAGGGAGGTCCCAACGTTCACTTATTACAGCACCTGCTCTCTCCAAATCCCCTGTCCACTAAGTCTTTGGGTTCCTGATCTCACGTTACATTCCTTATCTCAATCTCTACTGCTCTTGTTCCCTCCCCACCTTCTAGAACCTTCTTACATTTTTTGTTCTGTGTGCTTTTCTTTCTCCTCTCTTAAGAGGCTGTTACTTCTGATTCAGAGGCTACAATTGTATGCTCAGCACATTTCTGTAAGAGCTCTGCTCTTATTGGCTAGGAGTAAATAGAATTGAGAGTGCGATTAGGAAAGGTACAATCTAGGGGGAAAGAAGTCTGGGGGTGGAGGGCTGATGAAGGAAGAGGAGCACACAGTCTAATTAGATTTAAAATTTTGTTGAGATCTGATTAGAACCTGAGAGCACAGAGCTGAAAGACTCTTGCATTATGGGCTTAAGGGTCTTGATTGCAATGGAAAATATAAAACAGGGGTTGACTTCATTTTCAGCTCGAGGGTCTCTGATCTCTGTGCAATACGGGTCCACAAACACTTGAGGGCCAAGGAGCTTGACAGGGTGACAGGCATGTCTGTTGATTGCTCTGCAGTGACTCTTCTTTTTCTTTTTTAGTAATAGCCATAGACAGTAATGTGAGATTTTCCCCCTGCCCTCTGTAGACAGAGTCAATATGCTTGCATTCTCAGCAATGATATGTAAATAGAAGTTGCTGGGCAGTTCTGGAAAATCCCTCAAAGGAAAGGACTGACTCAACTGGGAAGCATTTTTGTTCTTCCCTCTTTATGTTTAGCAGGAGAAGGTTGCATCTGTAGCTTTGATAGAACGTGTAAGTGGAGAATGACACATTGTCAACTGAAAGAAGTCCAGAACATTGAAACAAACAGACCAAGAAACTATTACTCCCCTAAACATATGTGCACCAAACTTTGGTGTACCCACTTCATAAAAAGTGTACTACAGGAATTAAAGACACAGATTAACATCAATAATAGATGATTTTAATACTCCACTTTCTCGAATAGATACATCACTTGGGCAAAGAATAAACAGAGAAACATCAGAATTAAATGGCATTATACATTAAGCAGACTTAAGAGATAAAAATACATATTCTACTCTGCAGCACAGGGAAGCTTCTCTAAAAGAAAACATCATAAGACCAAACAAAAATAAAAACAAACAAAAACAAACTAACAAGTTCAGAACAACTGAAGTTACCCCATGTGTGTATCCTTTTTGAACCTAAAAACAACAGCAAACAAAGCTCTAGAAAGTACACAAAATCATGGAGACTAATTAGCACACTACTAAACGATGAATGATTATAAAAGAAACCAACAAAGAAATTTAAAATTTCCAGGAACTAAACAAAACCAAGATCACCAAAGCAAACCCCCTGTAACACATTAAAAAACAGTCTGAGAGAAATTTAAAGCTCTAAGCCCCTACATGTAAACATTAGGAAGAACAGAAATAATGAATTAGTGATGCAACTAAAAATTTGGAAAAACAAGAACAAACAATACCTAAGTCAACTAGGTGGAAAGAAATGAAAAGTTAGGCAGAAATAAATGAAAAACAAAAACAAAAACAAAAACAAAAACAAAACAAAACAAAAACCAAACCCAAAGAATCCATGAATCTAAGAAATGGTTATCTGAAAAAAAAAAAAATAACCCAACTAACCAGAAGAAAGAAAGAAAGACAGGATACAAATGAGCAGAATCAGAAGTGAACAGTGAAATATTACAACTGACACAAGTTCTTTAAAATCTGACCACCGTTAAAATGAAAAGTCTAAAAGAAATAAAAGAATTTCCAGATTCAGTAAAACCACAAAAAATAAGCCAAGAAGTCAACAATCTAAACAGATTCATAAGTAATGGAAACAGCAACGAAAACCTTTCTAATTCAAAAAGGTCAGGGTACAAGTATGTTCATAGCAGAATTGTAGGGGGCTTTCAAAGACTAACTATAGCCAATCCTTCTTAATCAAAAAGAAAGAAAGGAAAAGAAGAAGCATTCCCTAATTCCACCGAAGGAGCCATTATTTCTCTAATATCAAAACCAAACAAAAGCAACAGCATAAAGTATAGGCCAATAACCCTGATGAACATGGACTCAAAATCCCCAATAAAATACTTGCAAACTAATTACAAACATTCACCAAAGAGATTATCCACCATGACCAAGTTGGCTCCATCCCAGAGATGTAGGGTGGATCGCCATATGCAAGTCAACAAATATACTAAATCACATAAATGGACATGATTATCTCAATGGATGTAGAAAAAGTCTTTGACAAATTCCAACATGCCTCAAGATAAAAGTTCTAGAGAGAGTTGGACTGCAGGGGAGTAAGCACGGTGAAAATCTATGTATGAGGAGTCCACAGCCAACAGCGTCATAAATGGTAGAAAATTTGAAGTAAGTCCACTGAAATCAGAAGTGAAACACAGATGTCCACTGTCCAGTCTCCCTTCCAATGCTGTGCTTGCAGCTCTAGCTGTGGTAATAAGGTAAGAGAAGGAAACTAAAGGAATAACATAGGAAAAGAAGTCAAAATATCCCTATTTGCAGATGGCATGCTATCACACAGAGCGATGCATTATACCTAATAATCCCCAGTTTTCTACCACAAAACTTCTGGAAATGATCAACATTTTTAGCAATATGGTAGGACACGATCAGTGTACAAAAATTGATAGCTTTTCTATATACCAACAACATACAGAGAAAGAGATCATAGACACACTCTCATTTACAACAGCCTCAAATAAAATAAAATATCTAGTAGTAATAAACCTAACCAAGGAAGTGAAAGACCTCTACAACGAAAACATGAAACCTCCTTTTTGATCCTTCAAACCCAAATCCCCCAGGTTCATCCCTAGCACTGCAACAGAACACCAACTGGAGCCTTCCATCCTGCACACACACACACACACACACACATACCCTGCCCACATCTCCTGTGGATCCCATGGACCATCCCTTCCTATCCCTCCCCACCCCCACTCTTTGATGCATCCCAGTCTCCACCAGCAGGTATTCCCTGTGAATACACCAGCTGAGACCACCAGTAAAACAGCAACATCATTCTGAAAATCAAAAGAGAAAACAGAAACTGAAGAACAAAGCAAAGACAAACCCAGAAATCAGCACCTAGACCTATAATTACCCCAGACCCAGATATCTAGATACCAGCATAAGAACACAATCACTAATTCCTAGGACAGTAAGTCTTCACTACAGCTCAGCTATCTTACTATAGCAGGCCCTGAAAGCTGAAGCACAAGAAAAAGACCTTAAAACCAACTATATGAAGATGATAGAAGTCCTTTAAAAGGAAATAAGTAAATACCTTAAAGAAATCCAGGAAAGAAGGTGGAGAGATGGCTTGGAGGTTAAGAGCACTGGCTGCTCTTCCAGAGGTCCTGAGTTCAAATCTTAGCAACTACATGGTGATTCATAACCATTAGTAATGAGATCTAGTGCCCTCTTCTGGCCTGCAGGCATACATGCAATCAGAATACTATATATAATATCTTTAGAAAATGTATTTAAAAAATAAAAAAATTAAAAAATAAATTAAAAAATAAATCCAGGAAAAAGCCAAACAATTGCAGGAAATGAAAACAACAAAAAACAAACAAAACAACAACAACAACAAAATCCCAAATAGCTGAAAGAAATGAATAAAATTGTTCAAGACCTGAAACTGGAAATATCAACAATAAATAAAACACAAACTGAGGGAATTCTGGAATTGAAAAATTTAGGAATTTAAACAGGAACTGCAGAGTCAAGCTTCACCAACAGAATACAAGAGATGAGAGGGAACTTGGACCTTGAAAATATGATAGACGAGATAGGTACATCAGTCAAAGAAAAAAAATGTTCTGACGTAATACATCCAGAAAATCTGGGGCACCATGAAAAGACAAAACCTAAGCAATAGAAGAAGGAGAAGAATCTCAGCTCAAAGGCCCAGAAAATATTTTCAACAAAATCATAGAAGAAAATTTTCCTAACCTAAAAGAAGACATGTCTATAAAGGTATAAGAATTATACAGAGTACCAAGTAGATTGGACCAGAAAAGAAAGTCTCCTTGCCACATAATATTCAAAACACTAATCATACAGAACAAAGAAAAATATTAAAAACTGCAAGGGGAAAGGGCCAAGTAACATATAAAGGCAGACCTACTAGAATTATACCAGACTTCTCAATGGAGACTCTAAATGTCAGAAGGACCTGGACAGATGTCTTGCAGACTTTGAAAGACCACAGATGCCAGCCCAGTCACTATACTCAGCAAATCTTTCAATAACCATAGATGGAGAAAATAAGGTATTTCATTTAAAAAGTAAAATTTAAACTATATCTACAAATCCAGCCCTACTGTAGGTGCTAGAATGGAAAGTCCAATGCAAGGAAGTTAACTAGACCCATAAAAACACTGGAAATAAATAATCTCACACCAGCAATGTAGGCATAATGTTATTGTGCACTGTGTGATGATTCAAATGTTGATTTCCATCTGCCCTATATCTGGTTGTAATCCTTATTCAGAGATTATTCCTGTCTCAATCTTGTGTAAACACCAGCTCCCTAATTGTTCCCTTATGTGTCAATAAAGACTGCTTAACAGCCAATGACTGAGCAGAGGAGAGAATAAGGCTGGACTTCCTGCCAGCCAGGGAAGGGAAGAGGAGAGAGAAAAAGTAGGGATTAGCCACAGGGAGAAAGTCTGAGAGACACCACAAGAAAACAGATCAAGAAGAGAAAGCTATAAATGCAAGTATCTCGAGTGTCTTGGGGATTTGGGCTGAGGTAACCAGATTAGCATAGAAGGTTAAAATAGAGTAATATAGCTCAGTTGTGCCTTTAAGGCTTATTAAATAATATAATTATCCAGTCTCAATCATTTGGGAGATAGCTGGGTAAGAAGAAAACCTGTAACACGCTTATTAAAAAGCCACTAACACAGAAAAACAAAAAAAAGAGAAGTACAAACACACATTACCACCACCACAACCACTACCACCACCAACAGCAATACCACCACCACCACCACCAA
Source organism: Rhynchomys soricoides (assembly GCA_019843965.1). Classification (NCBI taxonomy): domain Eukaryota; kingdom Metazoa; phylum Chordata; class Mammalia; order Rodentia; family Muridae; genus Rhynchomys; species Rhynchomys soricoides. The sequence continues at coordinate 3,551,839 of JADRCH010000009.1, forward strand.
CAACAACAACAACAACAGCAATACCATCACCACCACCACCACCACCACCACCACCACCACCACCACCAACAACAACAGAATGGATGCAAAACCAGGATCCATTCTCCTGTTGCATCCAAGAAACACTCATCGTTAACATCAAGCATGGACATTGCCTCGAGGTAAAAGGTTGGAAAAAGACATTCTAAGCAAATGGACTTACAAAAGAATGCATCCATTCTGTTAGTCTGTGTCTTTTTTATTGGGGAATTAAGACTGTTGATAATGAGAGATATCAATGACCAATAACTGTTGATTCCTGTTATTTTGTTGGTGGTGATGGTGTTGTTGTTGTTGGTGGTGATGGTGGTGATGGTGTTGTTGGTTGTGGTGGTGGTGGTGGTGGTGGTGATGGTGGTGGTGGTGGTGGTGATGGTGGTGGTGATGGTATTGCTGTTGTTGTATGATATTAAAATGTTTACACCAAAGTCTTACAAAATAGACTTCAAACCAAAACTAATCAAAAGGGATGGGGAAGGACACTATATAGTCATCAACGGAAAAATCCACCAAAATGACCTTTCATTTCTTAACGTCTATGCCCCAAACACAAGGGTGCCCATTTCTGTGAATAACACTACTACAGCTTGAATCACCTATTGACTTTCACACAGTGATAGCTGGAGACTTCAATACTCCACTCTTCGCTAATGGACAGACCATCCAGACAAACACTAAACAGAGAAATTCTGGAGCTAACAAAAGTTATATACCAAATAATAGACCTAACAAAATATTTTTAATATTTACAGAGCATTTCATCCAAACACAAAAGAATATACCTTCTTTTTAGCACCTCATGGAACTTTCTCCAAAATTGACCACATACTCTCACACAATGAAAGGCTGAACAGATTAAAAAAATAAAAAACGAAATAACTCCCTGAATCCTATCAGACCACCAAGGATTAAAGCTGGATATCAACAACAAAAGAAACCACAGAAAGCTTAAAAACTCATGGAAATTGAATAACTTTCTCCAAAATGAAAATGGGTCAAGACAGAGGAAAGAAAGAAATTAAGGACTTCCTAGGAGTCAATGAAAATGAGTACATGCTCCCTTCCTGACCACACCTCCACCTGCACTTATGGAGCGACATGTTCCCCATTCCGCACCTCACAGCCCTGCCTGTCTCCCAGGAGGCCTAACTTAACTAGGAACACAGGTGAAATGCCTCAACCTGCCAGAGCTCCATCTCCCTTCCTGTCTGCACCTCCATCTGTACTTTCAGATTAGTACGTTGCCCCGCCCCCCAACCCCACAGCTCTGTCGGTCTCCCAGGAGACCGGCTCTAACCTGGAACACACAGCTCCACCTGCCTCCTGGGAGGCCTGCTACAAGCTGGGACACACAGGTCAACCAACACCAGAGACATCCAGATGGTGAAAAGCAAACGCAAGAGCATAATCAACAGAAGTCAATGCAATATGGCACCACCAGAACCCAGCACTCTACTACAGCAAGCCCTGGATATCCTAACACACCTGAAGAGCAAGATTGTAATCTTAAATCCCATCTCATGAAGATGATAGAGGCCTTTAAAGAGGAAACAAATAATTCCCTTAAAGAAATACAGGAAAATACAATTGTACTGGCTGGTTTTGTGTGTCAACTTGACACAAGCTGGAGTTATCACAGAGAAAGGAGTTTCAGTTGAGAAAATGCCTCTATGAGATCTGGCTGTAAGGTGTTTTCTCAATTAGTGATCAAGGGGGGAGGGCCCCTTTTGGGTGGTACCGTTCCTGGGCTGGTAGTCTTGGGTTCTATAAGAAAGCAAGCTGAGCAAGCCAGGAGAAGCAAGCCAGTAAGTTACATCCCTCCATGGCCTCTGCATCAGCTCCTGCTTCCTGACCTGCTTGAGTTCCAGTCCTGACATCCTTTAGTGATGAACAGCAACGTGGAAGAGTAAGCTGAATAAACCCTTTCCTCTCCAACTTGCTTCTTGGTCATGATGTTTGTGCAGGAATAGAAACCCTGACTAAGACAACAATCAAACAGATGAAGAAAATGAACACAATGGTCCAAGACCTAAAAATGGAAATAGAAACAACAAAGAAAACACAAAGGAAGGTAACCTTGGAGATGAAAAACTTAGGAAAGAGACCAGGAAGTACAGACCCAAGCTTTACCAACAGAGTAAAAGAGATGGAAGAGAGAATCTCAGGTGTAGAAGGTATATAAAGGTAGAATAAATTGATATTAATTGTCAGTTTAAAAACATATAGACAAATAACATTTATACAGACCGAGGTAGTTATATTTAGTAGTATGTGTGTGCATAAATATGTATACATATGTATATACATATGTGTGTGTGTATATATATATATATATATATATATATATATATATATATATACACATATACCTATGCATGCAGCAACAACTAGTGATAAAAAAGAAGCCGTGAACTTGACAAAGAGCTGGGAGGGGTATATGAGAGGGTTTGGATGGAGGTAAAGAGTGAATAAATAATGTAGTTATATTATAATCTCAAAAAAGAGACATCATTTTTTTAAAATTAACACTGAATTTTTTCCATTAGTTTATCCACTTTACATTCTGATCGCAGCCCTCCACCTCCCAGTTTCTCCCTCCCACATCCCTTCCCTCTCCTCCTCCTCTGAGAAGGGGGAAGTCCACCCTGAGTACCAACCCACCCTGGCACATCAAGTCACTGCAGGACTAGGCACATCCTCCCCACTGTGGCCAGACAAGGCAGCTCAGTTAGGGGAGCAGGATCCACAGGCAGGCAACAGAGTCAGGGACAGTCCCTGCTCCAGTTATTTGGGGACCTGTATAAAGAGCAAGCTGCACATCTGCTACATATGTGAGATGGTTAGGGAGGTTAGGTCCAGCCCATATATGCTCTTTCGCTGGTGGTTCAGTCTCTGCGAGCCCCCATGTGTTCAGGTTAGTTGACTGTTGGTTTTCTTATGGAGTTCCTCAGTCCTTTCCCCAAGTTTTCCACAAGACTCTCTGAGCTCCGTCTAATGTTTGGCTGTGGGTCTCTGCATCTGTTTCAGTCAGCTGCTGGGTGGAGCCTCTCAGAGGACAGTTATGCTAGGCTCCTGTCTGCAAGCATAATAGAGTATCATTAATAGTATCAGGGATTGGTTCTTGCCCATGGGTGACTCTCAAATTGGGCCAATAACCCTCATAGACTCCTTGGAGCCTCCCCAATCCCAGGTCTCTGGCAAGACCTGGAGATGCACCCTCACCCCCACCCCCACCCATGGATTTCACTCTCCTGGCTCTCTCCCCAGCTCACCCTACACCTGATCCCCTTTGCCATTCTTCTCCCCATCCCCCTCTCCCATCCAGTTCCCTCCAACTTTCTACCTCCAGTGACTATTTTATTTCCCCTTCTGAGTAAGATTCAAGCATACTGATTTTTTAAAGAAGAAGAAGAAGAAGAAGAAGAAGAAGAAGAAGAAGAAGAAGAAGAAGAAGAAGAAGAAGAAGAAGTCGTCATTCTATCATTGCCTAATCTCTTAGTGGCCATTAGGGTGGCCACTTCAGAGGAACAGACAATACAATACAAACAGTAATAGAAATTTAATGTATAATAAAGAGGGACAGGGAGTTTTGAGAAACAGTGCAAGGGCCCATATTACTGAGCTCCTCCCTTTCCCTTTGTATCAATTAGCCAATTATGTCAGATTGTAGTGTTGAGTTCCCACTACTGGGATGAGATGTAGTCACCACATATGTCAGGGATAAAAGAGAGAAGTCATTTTGGCAGTTTGCTCGCTAGCCTGGTTTGGTTCCCAACACACAATTTTTCAAACAGAAGTTACCTTTTTAAAGATACTGTTGCTTTGCTTATGAGTTCCTTATATGACACCAAGAATATTCTTTTCCAACAAAACACATATACCATTTAGGACCAATAACTCAACAGTCACTTACTGTCTGCATTGAGCACCACCCACTGGGGAAAAAAAGAAGCTGCTCTAATCAAGCTAGAAGCAGTACTAATTTATGGCTGCAAACATAAACATGTCCACTTAACACGACCGAGAGAGACAACTCTTTGGGCCGGAGCCATTGGCAACCCTGGGCTTTTGACCAGACTTACAGTATCAGGCATGGATTGACACCCATGGAGCCATTCTCAAATCCAGGAAGTGGTTGGTTCCATCCATAGCAGTCAGTTTGCTCACTGCTGCACCATTGGGTATACAGAGCCTAGCAGGTGAGACCCAGCATCTACAGCTAGGTAAGACATCTTCTTAGGTGAAAACCAAAATAAGTAAGAATCTAAGCCATTGTTACTTCAGGTCTTTATATCTAGCAATTAAGCAGATTCCTAATGTTTAAAATTCAGCATTATATCAAAATATTAAAATTATATTTAATGATAAAAATCTTTGGTTGGGGGCTAGAGATGGCTCAGTGGTAAAGAGCACTGACTGCTCTTCCAAAGATCCTGAGTTCAATTCTCAGCAACTACATGGTGGCTCACAACCATCTGTAATGGGATCCGATGCCCTCTTCTGGTGTGTCTGAAGATGCTACAGTATGCACATATACATAAAATAAATAATATTAAAAAAATCTTTGGTTGGGAAAGGTAGAAGAATGGAGATGATGAAGTAAGAAAAAGTGTGGCATTGGTATCTTTTACCTGTTTAGAAACAATTTGTATTTTTAATGTTTTGATTAACTGCAATATATTTTAAGAATCTGTGGCATTTTGGAATACTAAACACATTGGTCACGAAATTTCAGTTCCTCAATGTGTATTAAGCAAGTGGTTAAGAATCATGAGAGGTTTTTGAGAGAAAATGTTATATTTGAGTTCTCATGTATATTTTGCACATGATTCTTTAAAAGTTTACAATTATAAAGATACCCTCACGGTATTCTAAGGAAACACCCCCAAGTTGTCTGCGTATTTCTTGAAAGTAGTGACTTTTTATCTAATAAAGCCTAGGTTCAGTCTGACGATCTTGTGCCAATAACTGATAACAAATGTTATTTTTCTCTTTAATTGTGATTCTCAGTTTTCCCCTAATGATTTATGTAAGTTCTTCTCCTATCTTCTCCTAGCACAAATAACCAATCACAATAGAGTATAAACATCATATCTATTTATAAAAGTACACACAATACACACAGCAACCAGCTTTCCAACTGCTCTGAACACTGAGAAATGCCCTTCATACACAGTCAGCACTGTCTAGCTCTGGCAGGAAACTGAGAAAGCACAGGGCAGGTCTAGCAATTGGCAGCAATGCAGTGTTCTTCAAACTCATATTCATGCTGCGCTGGATATGTTCCTCACTATGAATTGGAAGAGCGGAATAGCCATCTATTTCTTTAATTAGATAAGTCAAACCACTTAGCAGTTAAAATGATATGTGTCCAAAAGTACTGTGATTTTTGAGTATTTTACTGCTTAAAAAAAACCCCAAATGTATATCTTTTATTAATAAAAACTTAATTGTTTCTATATACGTAAATGAAATAAATTTGCTTTGTAATTAAGTACATAGAAAGAAGTTAGACAATTAGCCAAAAGACTCAGATATGATGTGTCACTTTTATAAAAAGCACTTGACAGTGTCTCAGGAATTTAGCTAACTAAACAATAAAAGTATCACTGTTTAAAAATACTTACTGAGGCTAGAGAGATGGCTCAACAGTTGAGAGTGCTTGCTGCTCTTGCAGAGAACCTGAATTTAGCTCTCACGACCAACTGGGGGGCTGTTACGCTCTTCTGTTCTCCATGTATACCACAGGCACGCACACACACACAAACACTTTTAAATCTTAAGAAAACCATACAATTGTAAATACTGGGTTTTTTTTTAAATGTTCTATTGTTACTCAATACACTGACAGTATGGAAGCCTTGAGCATTCAAGACATCTCATAGCATCCTCAAGTCATTCTCAAATGACCCTGCTAAGTCTCATTGGCACTCTTCTTAAGTGATTCTAAATTTTTAATTATCTTAATGAGTTTTTTGTTTCTGCTTTTCGAAAATAATTCTCTCATACAATATTATACCCCAAATACAGCTCCCCTTCCCCCTCCCCTCTCGGCCCCTGATCCCCCTCCCCTCTGTTTCTCTTCAGAAAAGGGCAGGCCTCCCGTAGACATCAACCAAAGTTGTCATATCAAGTTGCAGTAAGATTAGGCATTTCTCCCCACATTAAGTCTGGACAAGGAAATCCAGTGGGAATAAAAGGGTCCCAAAAGCAGTCAAAAGAGTCAGACACAGCCCCTGTCCCCACTGGTTAGGAGTCCCACGAGAAGACTAAGGTACACAAGCGTAACATATGTGGAGGGCCTAGGTCAGACCCAAGCAGGTTCTTTGATTGTTAGTTCAGTTTGTGAGCCCCTAGGGTCCCTGGTTAGTTGGTTTTGTGGGTTTTCTTTGGTATTTGATAGGATTTTATTTTGTAGTATTGGCTGGCCTAGAACTCCCAATGTAGAACAGGCAGGCCTCAGACTTGCAACAATCCTTCTGCCTCTGTCTGTTAGAGCATGTTCCACCACATCTGGCATCTTTAGACTTTAATGTTCAGTTTATCTGATGACAAAAATCAAGAAATTCTCTGTGAAAGGGAAGGGTGGTGGATGCTGAATACATTACAATTTGATTTTTATCCTCAATGACTTCTCACACATTAAAGTTAATGTGATTTTTCAAAGCTTTTTAAAATCTAATTGAGGCAAAGCCTATATTAATGTACCCATAAAAGTCTTTTTTTGTTGCTGTTGTTCTCTAAAACTGATATAAACTGAGCATGCCCAGGGACACTCTTGTCTGTTATATTTATGGTGACAATCTGAGTGTGCCCAAAAGTGTTCTTTTCAGCCATTTTGGCCATGTAGACATTTATTGCATTACCTTGAGCTGAGCATGTCTAACAATGCTCCAATATCCTTCCTCAGTGAACGACATGCAGAGTATCCAACAGTGCACATTCAGCAATCTAGTCCTTAACTAACAATAACAGCAGTGGGCCTGCCTCTAAAGCCTTTCCCATATGAGTATGCATAAGCATTCCAAATAAAAGCCTACACTTCTTTTGTCTAGAAGGGGTTGATTTAGAAATAATCATGCTCTCCATAAGTGCTCAACCAATCTATCTTTCCCATCCTCCTTTCTTAGCTGCTTTGCTTGTTTTGGCTACATATGCACTTCATATGTTTGGTTTCCATATGAATGCCCGCTTGGCTGTATTGTGCTTTTCAAGATGGTGTGCTACAGGTTAATTAACACCACCAGATGTCACTGTTCTGATACCTAACTGGGACTAATGCTAGGATATTCCTTGTAAAATCCTAATTTCTTACCAAACTTGGAACGCCCCTGATGGACATTGTAGGTGAAAGGTTAATGACATAAAACCTCAGGTGGACTGAGAAGCTCTGTACAGGAAATTTGACCTTACTGACAGTACCTGTGATCTGTTAGGTTCTGGGATATTTCTGCTAAGAGGATCAATATACCTATTTGAGTTGAATCCATCACTTTTGAGGTTGGTGCAGAATTGACTTGTAGGTGGAATCTTCTATCCCAACCTTTTCTGTCCAACGAATCCCCAACACACACACACACACACACACACACACACACACACACACACACACA
>JADRCH010000009.1:3565247-3589305 GCA_019843965.1 Rhynchomys soricoides
TACACATAGTCCTACTACTTACACATAGTCCTACTACTTACACATAGTCCTACTGTTTACACATAGTCCTACTGTTTACACATAGTCCTACTACTTACACATAGTCCTACTGTTTACACATAGTCCTACTACTTACACATAGTTCTACTGTTTACACATAGTCCTACTGTTTACACATAGTCCTACTGTTTACACATAGTCCTATTTACCCACAGTTCTGATTTATACGTAAGTCAGAAGTTGTGGCCATCATAATAAAAATGATCCCTTCCCAACTGTACCTATAAACAGATAAATTTGCATAATGTGAAGCCACATGTCCCCTGTATCTTCTTCCTCTGCTGGACAGTGGTACTCAGCACCAGAGCTGTTACTTCCAACACTCTGTAGAACTCTCTGCTTTCCTGGAGCTTTCATTGCATAATCTCTTCTATTTCTACCTGCTGCAGGCTGGAAAGAGGGTCACAGTGGGCACATAGGAAGGGAGGGGTCTCAGCCTGGAGTCTGGTAGGAGCCTCTCACCAGCCTGAGACTCAAGAATCCCAGCACAATAAACATTTTCTCTAAAGGTTGCTGATGCAAAAAATATATTCCTTTCATTTTTTTCTAAATGCTTTTTATTTTTAAATTTTTTTATTCTATGTATTTTTATTGTAGCTATTTTTATTTTAAAATAGCAGTAAACTCAATCTAATGACTAAATGTATGTGACCTTGGGTGGGACCTCACTCCTTTCTCCAGTCTTTGTGTACAGCCTGGCTGTGATCTACACTTTACTTTATTGATTGCAATCCTGTCAGGTGCCCCTCAGGTATCATCCAATGATCTTATTTAGGTATCTTAGCAAACATTTTAAAATAGTAACCTCAAAACTATGCACATCTTATTTGTAGCTACTATAATATGAAGCAAAGTGTTTGAAAGGAATTATACCTTCTGGTCAACCTTCTGCAAGGTTTAACAGTGTCGAGAGGTTGGAGAGGTGCAAGTACAGAGCCAATTATCTTGGAGCATCTTTGCCCACCTCAATAGCCATTTATTGCCTTCCTGTACACAAACTAACATCTTTGTGACCGTTAAATTCATCCTTTGGAAGGTAGGAACAGACCCCTGGTTTCCAATGTCCAGTGCTCTGAGACTCCTGTCAGATAGCATTCAAGGCTCAGCTTTGCTGGAATCACCTACCTCACGTTTCTACAGATGTATTTGAAAGTGTCTTGATTTGTAACTTCTTTGTTCTGTTACTATAACATCTCCATGAAACTGTTACTGGGTTGGGACATGGAATTGGAGGTAACCTGAATCTGTGTTCCTGAATCTGTGTGATCTGTGATCACTCATAGATGGTTCCAGAATAGTCTCTTACCCCTAGTGAAGTGAGGGTTGTCTTTTTGCATTGTAGGAACTAAAAGTTGAGGCTTTGTTTTCAAAAGTGTTTTGAGCCAACTTAGGTACAAATACAGGTATGCTGGTCCCTTCCTAGTGTCAGCTAGTCTAAATATCCCCCCAAAAGAGAGAGAGAGAGAGAGAGAGAGAGAGAGAGAGAGAGAGGAAAAGAGAAAGAGAGAGACAGAGACAGAGACAGAGAAAGAGACAAAGACAGAGAGAGACAGAAACAGACACACACACACACACACACATTTAGAGTAGACAATTACCAACAACCACGCTTGCCAGCGAGGTCATGCACTTAATAAGGCTTAAACCAAACAGGATGTAAATTGTAAAGTCCTGGATTTATTGTTGTTGCTGCTGAGCAGAGACACAGGGAAGGAACAAAGGGAAAATTAGATCTAGATGACAGGGAAGATTGCACTCTGAGGTTTCCTGGGAAAAGAGTGGGACAAACTCGCTTGCCCTGGGGATTAAAAGCTGTTCTTTGCAGTCACTCAGAGCTGACACCCAACTTTGTGAAATGGGCTGACAGGCTTTTACTACTCTGAGCCTTCTTATTATGAAGTGAGGATCTTAGCATAGACAGTAAAACTAACCAGCTGGGACTCTGTGGGGTTTTTTGGCTTTGGTTTGGATTGGTTTTGAGGTTTTTGTTTTGGTTTGTTTTGGTTTGTTTTGGTTTTTGACAGGGTCTCACAATGTATCCCTGGATGGCCTGGAACTCCCCATGTAGAGCAGGCTGACCTTGAACTCACAAGGGATTCATCTGTCCTGAGTGCTGGGATTAAATGTATGGTCCACCATGGTCCCCCTTTTTTAATGTGTATTAGTGTTTTTTTCTTTACTTAAGTCTGTGTACTATGTGCATGCTTGGAAACCATGAAGTCCAGGAAAGTGTCAGATCCCTTGGAACTGGAGTAAAGGGTAGTTTTAAGTCCCTGGATGGGGGTGCTGGGAACCAAACTCAGGTCCTCTACCAAAGCAGTAAGCACTTTTAAACTCAAAGCCATCACTCTAGCCCCAGTGATACAATTTCAGAAAGATACTCTAGAGAGGAAAATAAACATCATAATATGCAGAGATGTTTCAGGCAGTGCATGGTGAGCTGAGCCAAAAGAAGCATAAATACTGGTCTAGATGCACAGCGAAAGTCAGAAAGCAGCAACAAGGAAGACACAAAGAAAACGTCTGGGTGGGTATCCACACGCAAGGGGTTCGCAACTCCATAGGAAGAACAACACTATCAACCAACCAGACCCCCCAGAGCTCCCAGGGACCAAACCACCAACCAAAGAGTACACAGGAAAGGACTCATGGCTCCAGCTGCATATGTAGCAGAGGATAGCCTTGTTGGGCATCAATGGGAGGAGAGGCCCTTGATCCTGTGAAGGCTCGATACCCCAGTGTAGGGGAATTTGAAGGCGGGGAGGCAGGAGTGGGTGGGTGGGTGAGAGAACACCCTCATAGAAGCAGGGGGTAGAGGGTTTCTAGGGGTGGGAAAACTGGGAAAGGGGATAATTTGAGATGTAAATAAAGAAAATATCCAATAAAAAAAGTAGAAAAAAGTATTTTCTCATAGAGCACACACAAAATTATTTACAGATTTGCTTGATAAATATTTAAAACTCTCTTCCTGGCAGGGAGCTGAGAATTTAGCAATGTGACCATCAGTGGCAATATTGCGGGTTCAAGTTTAAAAACTTAGACTGTCAATGATTCTCAGCTTCCTCCCTTTGCCCTTTGCCCTTTGCCCTTCGATGGGAATCCTTTGCCCCAATCATCTACAGAAGCTCACTGAGTGCAGAGATGTCTGTGCCCATTAGTTGAATGTGTTGTAAGTAAATAGGATATTTAAAAACAATAAAACAAAAGCCAGGAGAGAGCAAATTATTTCCCCTATGTCTCCAAGAACTGCATCCTGCAAACTTCCCTGTCTTCATACCTTGTGATGAGCAGTTATTGCTACACACCTTTAGATTCCTTCTTCAGCCTCAGGGAATCACTTCCCGGTTCTAGAATAGAAAGCAAGCCAGGTGTACATGTGTCTCAGCACCCGCTGCAATCAGAAGCCGGTCCCAGGCCCCATACAGAGGCACCAGGGAGTGCCCTTCTTCTCCCGCAGGCCTCACACTTCCTCATATCAAGCAATATTTTTAGAGCAAACTAGTGCAAAGTGAAGACATCTGAGGACACAGGGAAGCCTACGATAGTGGGAAATAAACAGTACGGTTTTCGGCAGCCTCAGCCATCATCACTGTCATCCCAGTCAGTGTGTCACACACCATGCGGCAGGAGTTGGAATGCTCTGGCATCCATCTATCTGTCTGTCTGTCTATCATCTATGTATTCTACTATCTATCATCTATTATCTACCTATTATCTATCATCTATCTATCCATCTATCGATCTATCTATCTATCATCTATCTTCTATTTCTATCTCTGTTTTTTGCTTTTCAAGACAAGGTTTCTCTCTGTGGCCCTGGCTGTCCTGGGACTCACTCTGTAGACCAGGCTGGCCTCAAACTCAGAGATCTTCAAGCTTCTGCCTCTCAAGTGCTGGGATTAAAGGTGTGTACCATCAATGCACAGCTGAGAAGCTCTCTTTAAGGGGAATCTAGCTCTAACACAGTTTTCACAACAAGTTCTTTACTCTACTTCTGGGCACTTTAAACTGCCTAGGGCAGTGGCTCTCAATCACTCTAATGCTGTTATCCTTCAACGCAGTTCCTCATGTCCTTGTAACCCTCAACCACAAAATTATTTTCATTGCTACTTCTTAACTAATTTTGCTACTGTTATGAATAATTGTATCTGTGTTTTCTGATGGTCTTAGGTGACCCTGTGAATGGGTCCTTCAAGGTCACAACCTACAAGTTGAGAACCGCTGAGTAGCATCACTCACTACTCAGGACATGGAGAATCAGACTCTCCTTTCCTTCTGAGGAATAACACCATTGCAACCTCCCAAGAGAAGTCTTCTTAACTCGTCTATTTTATGATCTTGTTTTCCCCCAGGCTTGACGTGCTCAAGGCCAGCAAGACTAGGCTCCATGTCACAGTGCCTCCTATCTGTGCGTCACTAACTTCCTTCTCCCTCACCTTGGTTGGGCTTATGCTTTCCCCCAAAATTGTCAACAATTTACCTCCTATTCCAGGCTGAGTTTTAGAAAACCCAGAGTATTGCACATATTATATTCCCTCTTGCATTTTCTTATTTAAACCTAAATTTGGATTTCTGTCACTCACCAGAATCATAACCTATTAAAACCAAATATAGATGTCTCTACCTCTGTCCGTCGCACTTTATGATTTTTCTCTGGGGCATACATCACAATTCTTAATAGCTGTGGTGGTGTGAATAGGTATAAACCCTTAGACTCTTGCAAGATATTTGGTCCCACTGTGAATCCCAAGATTGTGTTGTTTACCGGAAAAACCTGTTTCTAGTCATAGTGTGGCTCAGCCTTAGCACATACTTATAATCCCTCTGGCTGGAATACAGACACACCCTTAGTATGCACCTTTAATCTCAAACAATGAAGGTAAAGTTAGTTTGTAGAAGGAAGCAGCCATGTGTGAAAATGATGTCTAATTGAGTGGCAGAAAAAGTTATGAGTTAGAGAAAGACTTGACAAAATAGGATATGCCTACTTTCATGAGAACAGAGAGGAAAGAGGGGTAACTTGAGAGAGAGAGAGAGAGAGAGAGAGAGAGAGAGAGAGAGAGAGCGCAGAGGAGAGGGGTAGTTTCACTGACAGCTGTACAGAGACAGGTTGCAGAGAGAGAACAAGGTAGAAAGGCAAACACAGAACACACCAGAGACTGAGAAGGAGCCAGATGATTAGAACGTATTGCCAAGGTTAGTATGAGGCCAGGCAGAGCAATTCAGGAGAAGCCAGATTGAATCAGTCAGCTTGGAGAAGAATTTGAGCCAGAATAGCTGAATTGAATCAGCCAACCAGAGATCAGAAAACACTATTCAGCAGCAAGTCTCAGAGGTTGAAAATATTCTAGACCTAGATAAGATGGTTCAGAGGCTAGAAGTTTCCAGGACTAGGCATAGATTAGCAGTCATAGAGTCTCCTCCTTCCTGCCTACAGGTCAGGATGTAGAACTCTCAGCTCCTTCTCCAGCACCGTCTGCCTGCGTGAGTGCTGCCATGCTTCCCACCATGATGATAATGGACTAAACCTTTGAAACTATAAACCAGCTCCAATTAAATGTTTTCCTTTATAAGAGTTGCCCTTTGCCTTGATCGTGATGGACTTTCACAGTGATAAAAACCCTAACTAAGACAATAGCTTTCTTCTTTTTGTTTATTTGATTTGTGTTCTTTAAGATGCAGTTCCCCTGTCTTGGCTGTCCTGGAACACACTCTGTAGACCAGGCTGGCCTCAAACTTGGAGATCCACCTCCCTCTGCCTCCCAGGGCTGGGATTAAAGGCATGACCCACCGCCACCCAATAGCTGTCTTCTTGCTGTACACTATTACACTTAACTCTAGGAATAACGATTACTTGTAAGTTATATGTCATTCAAGAATCAACCTCTATAGTTGGATTCAGCAAAACATGGGTAAGCAATAAATAAATGTTTGAATGACTAAATAAACAAATGAATGACTTTTATTTTTCAATTGTCTATAGTTACCAAGTGTTTTGAACCCTAAGAAACATATATAGTGAATAAAATTGTAAAATTTAAAAAAAATCTTGATCTCTGAGTTTATAAATGAGACTTTAATGCATCTAAATAATTAATTAGTTCAGTAGTGTGTATTCAGCCCTGATGCTAGGAAAACTGAGTTGCTAAGTCTAAAATGTAGATCAATATTCCTTAGTAATTACTTGTTCTGAGGTTTGGGATATGCTAATACAAGTCTATTATCTGACTTTTCACTTACCCACTTATGATAAGAGTGTCTCCCTATATTTTACTATTTAGTTAGGTGCCAGAACCCAGAGCCAATGCTGAGCAACTTCCATTAGCTCCTTTTATTTAGCTTTCGGGTGGTTTTGATGAACCAGTCATTCTGCAAATGATACGACGCTCATTATTCCTGCGAGGGGCAGGTGAAGTACTGTGGTGTTGTTAGAGGTCTCTGAGGGACAGCCACAGACAAGGTAGCTCCAGCCGAGAGCAATTATCTCTCAGTGAGAAAAGAGCCCGCACTGTAGGTTTGAAAACATTTCCTAGGCTCTTTGTCAGAAGAACTTTCATTCTTCATCTCAGCATTACCTCGGAGGCATGGTGACAGTGAGGCATGGTGACAGTGAAGCATGGTGACAGTGAGGACGGAAGTAGAGCACTTCTTCATCTGACCAGAGAATACATCATGCTCTTTCCTTTAAGAGGAAATTGGTTTTCTTCCTGAAATAAATTTTGTTTGTTATCTCTAGATTAATTCTCACAAGTTGATATTGGTATTAAATAGAAAAATTTGAGACATTTTTGTGATATATCTTATGACAATGTCACTTTATAAGTTCACTATGTATGTGGGTCACCTAGACTGCTTCCCTACCTGCCTGCCTATTGAACACCTCATCTATTACCTCCTCTGGTAAAAATCCACACCAAGAAACATCACCAATAAACTAATTCCAGATGCCCAGGTCTCATCACAAAATTAATTAATACAAATATTATTTTTTAAAATTTACCTTATATATAACTATATAACATCCCATTTAGTGAATGTATAATAATCTAACCTTTCCTTAAGATTAATAATTTCATTACTTTCAACATAGTTAATACTTCAACAATGAGCATTCTTTTGCTAATAACTTTGCATAGTAAATTTTGAACAATTCAATTTGAGGTTAAATTTCAAACAAACAGGTGACTTAAGACTTTTAAATTATGAATTTATAAACACAGAGACTGAATGTGGGATCCAACATTCACTCAGTATTTTCTTTTAGACAAAGCAATGACAAATACCTGAGTATCTAGGAAGCTCATCCTTAGAAATATTATCCATCCAGTTACTCAGGCCTGTCCTAGATGATATACATATACACATATATACACACATACACACATGGAAGAAAGTCGAAAAGGAAATGAATCACTGCTTCTCTAAGTTCATCAGACTGCTTTCTTTTCCAGTAAGGAGGAAGTAAGTAGAATGGATGGACGTCTCTCACAATTAGAACTGGCTTTCTCCCTTCTGAGACGTCTCACCAGCTTCTTTCAGAAACAATGTTTTAAACAGGTCCTGTTTCCAGACATTTGCTTCCTGTGGGAGACAGAAAAGGAAATGATTTCAGCAGAATCCGCTGACATCTGTGAACATAGACTGGGAACTCCGTACATGTGACCCTTTTCTTTGCTGGGTAATTCTTTCCTATGGTGGTCTCATTTTTCTGGGCACAGAAGCACCTCTGCCTCAATTATTTTTCTACTGCTGGAACAAAACACTATGACCAAGGCAACTTATAAGAAAAAGCCTAATGGTTCCTGGGGGCTAGAGTTCATGACCATCTTGGCAGATAGCATGGCAGCAGGCAGGCAGGCAAGCATGGCGCTGGATCAGTAGATGAGAGCTCACATCTGGATCAACAAGCATGAGGCAGACAGAGCTAACTGGGAATGGTATGACCTTTTTGAAACTTCAAAGCCTCCTCCTGGTGACCCATCTCCTTCAGCAAGGCCACACCTTCTAATCCTTCCCAAACAGTTCCACCAACTGGTTACCAAGTATTTGAATACTCAAGCCTAGGGGCCCATTCTCATTCAAACTACCACAGCTTTCCAGGTGGATCCTGAACAACATAAGGAGCTGATGAAGGATGAAGTGTGATTCCTTTGCAAATCCATGAGGTTAGGTGCAATACAATAGCACTGCCAAGACTTAGTGTTTCAGGTCTTGAACACTGAAATACAGCTGACAGAACAACAAAGAAAGAGAAGGGCTTTGCTAGAACTACATTGTAGCGAGGAGAGAAAAAGCAAATACATCAAGCACATATGTTGTACATTGCTCAATACAACGTTAGAGGGGAAAATAAAGATGATGGCAATAGGATTGCAAGCCTCTATCTTGAGTTACTCCAGGAAGCCAGCATGCAGGCAGGACCTCGTAGACTACTGTGATGATGTTTGGACCTTTAATGTGAAATGAAACATTAGTGTAGAAGTTCGAAGGGTTACTGTAATTTTTCTTTATTCGTAGGGACAGACATAGGGATACAAGACAGCCATAGAGTCAGATTCACACAACAGACAGACAAGAGGACGGAAGACAAAGGAAGAATAACTCAGCTGTTTGGATGTCAGCATGTAGTTATATATAACCATCTTATTAAGTAATTTGTAAATATGGATTTAGTCTTTAAATGGCTAATCCCAGCGGTAATAAAAGTATAATAGAGTAAAAATTGTATTTTCAAATAGAAAAAATAATAATATAGTTTATATTAAGCCAAGCCAAAAATATACAACTTATTTAAAAATTCAAGTTTTAATGAAAAGATAGCATGAGACATACAACAGTGTAAATCCTATTCTCAGAGCACCAATATTACAAAATATATATTTTCATGTACTCACATAGTTTTTAGTCGTAATACACATAGATATAGTGTATTCCCCATAGACAGTTTTAGTGATCTTTTGTATTAAACAGGTTCTTTTAAGCTTACATGAGAAAATAAACAGCCATCACTTTGAGCACATTAATAATAAACTCGAGTAACAGTGTATCAATGTTCCATTAAGAAAAGAAATCAAAGTTCTTTTCTTAAGTGTCATTTAACAAGAATGAGCCCAGATTTGAACTCTCTAGTTTATTCTTCATTTATCTACTGCCCCCTTTTCTGTTTGGTGTGTAAGTCTGACTCTGTGGCTGTCTTGTGAATCGGTACCTATGTCTGTCCCTGGCAATGGGCTTTGCTCTGTCTTTATTGAATTGCACAGAAAGCAACCCATGGGGGAAGGAATGGGATACCTTAAAGAACCCTTTAACAGAGTTTCACAAGGGATTAAGTCTCAGACTCCAACTGACCCAAATAACAAACCGTACTATAAACATCACTGTTTATCAAGCATTACCCAAATGCTATGTACAACATTTATGGTGGATATTCACTTTTTAAGATTGCTTCCAACCTCTCCTTTGGATGATACACATGCATTATTTTGAGTCAGAGGCATGGAAGTGTACATATTTTAAGATACAACTGTGCATTAGTTTGACTAGCTGGAGACCAAGGGTTTTAAACACAACCATTATGAAGGACATTTGATATTCAAGTTACAACATTCTACCTCTGGCATCCACAGGTTCATGGCAATCCCACGATACAAAATGTACTCTTTCTAATTTTAAAAGCTCCTATGCCAAAACCACTCAAAGTGAAAGTCCAAGTCTCCTGTGAATGTAAGTCAATCTCTTCGTTATGAGCCCTTGTAAAATCTAAACATGAGTTACACACTTCCTGCATCCTATGACATGGAGCAGCCAAGCCTGTTACAGAAGATCATTGTATGGGAGGATCAGATGAAACATTAAGTCTTACAGTGTCATGTCCAACATCTGGGTTCCACGTGGTTCGGATAACCCCTAGGTAATAGACAACCTCTCTCTTGAGTCAACTCCACATCTTGACTACAGTTTTCCTCGACTAACATCCTATGCTTCAGGGATCTTTTGAAACTTAGGTTTCACCTTCACAGTTCCACTCCATGGCATCCCATGACCCTCTTGTAGAAAATACAACTCTGGCATATACTACTTGGCCTCAGCGGCTTTCTGAAGCTTTGGTATGTGCCTCCATGACCCACCACACACCTTACATATTTTATGCCTACAAAACAAGTACCGGTAGACAAGGCTGCAAGGTTCTGTTCCCAACACGACAGTTTATCTGCTCCCTTAAACCAGAGGCATATTGGTCTCTGTCTACATGGCAATTAGATCTGAGAAAACATTTTCTAAAGTGGTTATTTTGAGTAGGGAACACCTTCTGGACCACTCTCCATTTAAGTACTCTCCTTTCAAACAAATATGCTTTTTGGAATATGCCATGGGTGGGACCTTGCCCTTTGGTTTCACCAGAATCGCTATAGTAATAATTTAGAGCACAAGGTTTCTCCTTCATGGAGCTGATCTTATAAGCTTATTTATTCACTGTACTTTCCTCACCAAACTCCACCTTTTTCACATCCCTCGGCTATACTCGCTCTCTCTCGGCATGGCTCTGGCTAAGAACAGAGTGTCATTACCATGGCAGAACTAGAATGCTGTGCTGTCTTGAAATTCTGTCTGTCAAACGAATTAGTGCAGAATGCAGTCAAATTACTACAAATGGCCTCAAGCCCAGTTCTCAAAAGAGTTCTTATTCCCTTCTTTATTTTTAGACTTTCTCGTTACTTTAGGTGACGACCATTTTGCCTGTATGTATGTGTGTGTACCACATGTATGCCTGTGCCCTCAGAGGCCACAAAAGGGCACTGGGTCTCATGGAAATGGAGTTACAAGCAGTTGTGAGCTGCCACATGTGTCCTCTTAAGAGCAGCAAGTGCTCTTAACAGTAGAGCCATCTCTCCAGCCCCTCTAGTTTCCTTCTCAACTCTCTGAAGAACTGCCCAAACTCAACTGTATGAATCTTTGTAATCATTCTGGTTAAGGGGTCTAAATGAAAAGTGGCCCCATAGACCCATAGGGAGTGGAATTATTGGAGGTGTGGACTTGTTGGAGGAAGTGCGTCACTAGAGAGGTGGGCTTTGAGGCTCAAGGCAGCCCTCGTGACTCACTCTCTCTTCCTGCTGCCTGTAGATACAGATGTAGAGCTCTCAGCTACCTCTCCAGTACCATGTCTGCCTCTGTGCTGCCATGCTTTCCACTATGATGATAATGGACTAAACCTCTGAACTATATGTAAGCCAACCCCAATTAAATGCTTTTCTTTATCAGAGTTACCATGGTTAGGGCTGTGAAGATGGCTTAGCAGTTAAAAGCTGTTCTTCCAGAGGACCTAGGTTCAATTCCCAGCACCCACACTGAGCAGCTCACAACTGTCTGTAACTCCAGTTCTAGAAGATCCAACACCCTCACACAGACATACATGCAGGGAAAACACCAAATGCATATAAAATGCACAGTTTGACAGCAGTACAGGGTTTATTCAGGAAAAGACTGGAGGTGTAGAGCCTTAGTGTAAAAACCAGAGAGGCTTCAAATCAGTTTTAGGCTGGGGTCACTCTACATCAGAAATAGGAAAGAGGGAAGGAGACTGAAGGGTTTTTTTTAGCTTGTGGTTGGTAGTTGCCAAGGAAGTACGGTAAGTGATGAGTTACAGAATGCCTGTGTTCAGCTATTACTGAAGCCAGAGAGAGTATGGAGGGCAAGGATCTCAAAAAATGAGTTGCTTTAGCTCAGGGAACAATGTTATTTTAGTTTGAGACCTGCCATTATTTAATGAAGGAGCTTTACAAAATGCATTGACTATGACTAACATTCTACTGATTTTTAATAGGCTAACAATACACACTCTTCCACTTTCCTCCTAAACCAATTCCACAAGCCTACAAATACCAAGGTCAGGGTTAGCACAGTGATAACCCCACTCCCAGTACCAATTTTCTGCATTAGTAACTTTTCTCATTGCTGTGATCAAATATATCACATAAGACAACTTAAGGGAAGAAAGGATTATTCTGGTTTACTATTTAAAAAGCAATGTCTCACCAGGGGAGTTATATATGAAGGGAGATGAAGCAGTTGGTCACATTGTATCCAGTCAGGAACCTGAAAACAGAAGAGTAAGGTCTGTCCATAAGGACCTACTTCTTCCATCAAGGATTTACCACCTAAAGGTTCCATTACTTTCCAGAAGAGTTCTACCAATTAGAGATTAATTGTTCAAGTACATGAGCCTATAGGAAACATTTTACAATCAAATTAACACAAATACCTAATTTTAAGAAAAATATAATGTGCTTATTGACCAGAGACTCAACACAAGAAAAGTTTTTAATTCTTCCTTAATAAATTACTATCAAAACTTAGCAAGAGATGTTATTTTTTAACAGCAACATAAAATCATGAAAATTATATATATTATTTTGATGGTTCAGTGCACACATACATTGTGTAGTGTTTAAAACATGTCTTTTGTCTCAAATATTTATCATTTCTTTGTTGGTGGAAACTTTCTAAATCCCTTCCTTATTCCATGTCTATGAAATGTATGGTACTGTACGGGCTGGTTTTGTGTGTCAACTTGACACAAACTGGAGTTATCACAGAGAAAGGAGCCTCCCTTGAGGAAATGCCTCCATGAGATCCAGCTGGAAGGCATTTTCTCAATTAGTGATCAAGGGGGGAAGGACCCATTGGTCGGTGGTACCATCCCTGGGTTGATAGTCTTGGGTTCTATAAGAGAGCAAGCTGAGCAAGCCAGGGGAAGCAAGCCAGTAAGTAACATCCCTCCATGGCCTCTGCATCAGCTCCTGCTTCCTGACCTGCTTGAGTTCCAGTCCTGACTTCCTTTGGTGATGAGCAGCAATGTGGAAGTGTAAGCTCAATAAACCCTTTCCACCCCAACTTGCCTCTTGATCATGATGTTTGTGCAGGAATAGAAACCCCGACTAAGACAGGTACATTATGTCAGCCAATAACTATTCATTGCTTTATTATACATTACACTCAATATTATGGCTAAAACCAAGTTCTAAAAATAACTTGGTCTGCAAAAATAGTAGATCAAGCTCATTGTAAATTTTGCATACAAAAGGAAAGGTTCCAGAATAGAGCCAGGTTGTTGGGGGTGGGGAAATTTATTTTTATTTTATATGTTTGAATGTATGTCTGTGCAGCACATGCATGCAATGCAGACGATGGTGCTTTCTCCCCTGAGGCTGGTGTTACAGAGAGTTGTGCGCTGCCATATGGGTGCTGGGATTCAAACCTGAGTCCTGTAGAAAAACAGACAGTGCTCTTAACAACTGAGCCATCTCTCCAGCCTCCAGAGCCAGGCTTTAAAGAGAATAAAATGGAAACAATTACTGTTCTTGGTGTTAAGTGTTGTGATGTAGTTCCAGTAAAAGACAGTACTTGCAGAAAGATGGATGGAACTAATTAATGGGACAGAACAAGAACCCAGAAATGGAGCAGCACAAAAATGTCCAATTAACATTTTTCACTAAATTATTTTTTTTGTTTATTGTGTGGGTATGTGCAGGTGCACCATGTCACTTGAATGAAGATCAGAGGGCTACATGAAGGTGATTTTTCTTTCCTACTTTGCAGATCCTAGTGATTGATCTCAAATAGTCAAGTTTTGAGGCAGGTGCCTTAATGGGTTGATCTATAAATCCAGCCCTCAATTAATATTCTATAAGTAAGTATAAATAAAGTCCCATCATTGAGCATAGTCTTTTAAACAAAGGAGTTGAAGTAATTGAACATCTACAGACTACAAAAATAGAACAAAATCTATCTGGCAGGATAGATACTATGATTGAGGTGGTTTTCCCAGGGCAAGACTTGTCCACTGCACGCTGGGTATGCCTACTCCTGTGATTTCCCTACTGTGGGAAAATTGACTACATAATTTGTATATGTAGCATTGCTTTCTCACAAGGAAAGAAAGAAAGAAAGAAAGAAAGAAAGAAAGAAAGAAAGAACTATGCATCTTATACAAAGCTAACTTGAATAGAGCATGGCCTTAATTAAGAAAGATAAAGTTATAATAAAATCTTTAGAGGTAATCAAAAGAGTAGAGTCTTCAGGATCCACAAATATGCAAATAATTCTTAGATTTGGACATAGAAACATAATCCAAAAGGGATAAAATTGAAAACTTTGACTTTCTAGTAATTTAAAACATTTTACTTCCACACAGTCTGACTAAGAGGATGAAGTATAAGCTACAGACTGGGGGAGTGTTTGCGTCATGGACCCAGTAAAACTGGGTAATATATTTTTCAAACTTTAAAAGCAAATATTGGAAAAATGGAAACTCCAGTCCTAAATGGGCAAAAGGAATTACCCAGGGTTTTACAAATGGCAAATAAACATGTAGGGAAATATGCAAGGTTATTCACTACAGGAGAAATGCCAATTAAAACCCCAGGAAAGTACTACCTACCTATCCAATAGAAGAGCTAAACTTCAAGCATAGTTATACACTAAGCACCACTGAAAAAGAGGAGAGTCATGACGCTGTGCAGAGGTGGTGGTTACATAAACCAGGACATTCAGCAAACCACTGCAGCCACCTTTAAAAGGATGGAGCAAGCTGTGTAGTGCAATAGACTGAAGCAGCCGGGTGAAGAGTTTAAGGTCAGCCTTAAGAAAGCCAAAAAAAGCCAAAGAAAAGTAAAACAAAGGCTAAAGGGACTTACTCTACCACCTACCACCCGAACCTGAAACAGAGAAATGAAAATGTATCTTTAGACAGCTGCCTTTATACAAATGTTTACAGCAGCTTTACTCATAGCAACTAAAACCTGTGCAAACTACTTAGATTCCATGATGAGAACAGACAAACTGTACTAAGAAAAGTATACTAGCCAGTGGGGGCAGAGGGAGGTGGCTGGGAGGATGGCACATGCTTTAATCCCAGAATTCAGGAGGCAGAAGCAGGCGGATCTCTAGCCTAGTTCAAGACTAGCCTAGTCTACAGAGTGAGTTCTAGGAGAGTTGGAGCTACACAAGGAAACAGAACCAAAAACAAATAATAAAAGAAAAAAGAAAATTACACTAAATAGGGAGAAATGCTTGCCCCATGACTCTATTTATACAGTAATGGTGAAAAGGCAAACATTCACAAATAGAAAACAACTTAGTAGCTGCTAGGGGCTAAGAAATGGTGTGGACAGCATGTATGATTAGGGCAAAGTAAACCCTAGAGACTTTAGTGTAGCAATGTAATTAAATATCCTATTGAGGTAACTAGGCAAAACTACAAAACTGCACTTGATACTTTCATACAGATGAATGCACAAATAATAAATGCAAGCACAAACTGGTGAAGTGTTAACTAAGTGCAGTGGGTGACTGTTAGATTTTCAGGGAGGGATGGAAAAGGGGAAGTTAGAAAAGATCTGAGAGGAATCTATGCATGAACAACACAGTGTGGGGCTGAAGGAAGAGCTTACAGTCTCAACAGACAGGTGTACCCACTCTTAAAAGTTTCCAGAGTACGGGGGAGGTTCTACATCACAGAGCAGCAGGCTTGGTTAGTATGTGATCTGTGCTAAGTGTCTGCTGTCATTGCCTGCATCCGATTCCCAGATGGTGGGAGTAGGGGGAGTATTCAGCTCTTTCCTAGAGCAGTGAATGACCAGCAGTCATCCCTAACATTGCCTGGAAGAAAAGGAGGCTGCACAGAGTGTTCTCAGATCCCTGGGGCCCTCTGGGTGGAACTTGGAAGGCCATGGATTTAAGCTACATCTATAGCAGTATTTTGGATTTGATGTGTACTGTAGTTATATAAAATACTATTGACATGAAGCTGGTTGCACAGAAAGTACATGGAACTTCCTTGTGTTTTTTTTTTTATTCACCCAAATTTATAATTATGAATTTTAAAAAACAAAACTAAAATGCAGCAATTAAAAGGGCTGCTACACAGAGAAGCACTGTCTTGAAAAAAGAGAAGACTGGTAACAATAAGCCCACCTAGAACATTAAATAGGAATTATAGAATGCCTTAATGTCAGCGATGCAAAAGGTCTTGGTTTCATAGAGACAGTGGGATAAATTCATAACAAAATTCACTCACATATCACATTACTCTAAGGGCAGTATGCAAATCTTTTAAATCTCTACTGTAAAGAATAAAAGTCAAAATGCCCAATAGTTAATTATAGATACAAATTGTTCAGTGATACACATTTCAAAATGCAAACTATCATATAAAATGATTTGTATGTGGAACATTCTAGAATATTTGCATGAAGCCAAATGTAAGCTGTGACCAGATTAAACATATACTACAAGTACAAGATCTTCAAATGGGAGTTACACAATAACAAAGTGATTACTGCAGATAAACAAATAAGAGGAAACAGCTTAGCATTTCCCCAGGTCACAAAACCACAGGCCCAAGTGGTAAAAGAGGAAGACAAGAAGAAAGGCTGCACAAAGCTATTGGAAAACTACACAAAAACAGCAGGAGTAAGTCCCAAGAGTCCCATAATCTCTGCCAAAAGGAAACAAAATCAGGTAATGGACTAACTATAAGACCAACTCTATATTGTCTGAAGACATGAACTTTGCCTGAAAAGACACATAAGCTAAAGGGTAAGGCATAGAAAAATATATGCAAATGAGAACCATAACCGAGTTTGGAGACTTATATCTGATGGACCAGACTTTACATTTCACACATGCTTTATTAAAAGAGTGGGAAAAGGTAAGCTGTGACCAGACACCTGTAAAGGAGTCAATTCATTAAGGGTAGAGAATATAACAATGATAAATAAATGTAACAATTATAAATATATATTCCCTTAATGTCACAGAATCCATGTTAGCTCTAAAGGAAGACATACAGAAGCTCTAAAGGAAGACTGTAATACAAACAGTGCACGGAATGGTCCGGTTGTTGTTTTTGTTGTTGTTGTTGTTTTCCAAGCTTGACACAATCTTAGATCATCTGAGAACCTCTTCTCAGAACCTCAAATGAGAAAATGTCCCATCAGATTAGCCTGTAGGCATGTCTATGGAGGTGTTTCCTTGGTTAATGACTGATGTAGAAGAGCCTGCCCATAGTGGAAAGTGCTGTTGCTAGGCAGGTGCTCCTGGAGTGTCCAAGAAAGCAAACTGACCAAGCCATGGGGAGTGAACTAGTGAGTAGCATTCTTCTAGGACCTATGCTCGGGATCCTCTTTCCAGGTTTCTGTCCTGAACTCATGCCCTGACTTTTCTTCATGAATGCTGTAAGTTGTAATGTAAAACCCTTTCCTACCCAGGTTGCTTTTGGTAGTGAGTGGTGTTTTATCACAGCAACAGAAATACTAACTAAGATAGCAGGAGACTTCAACATCCTACTATCAGTGATTGAAACAGTATCCAGACATTAAAACCAACAAAGAAATAACATACACACTCTACTATAATACTATTTAACAGGCATTTACAGAATATTCCACCAAAACAGCAGAACACATGTTCTTCCCAAGTACACATGAAACATTCTCCAGATTGCGCCAATGTAAGGCTACAAACCAGTGGAGCTCTAAAGTCACTTCGAGTATTTACTTTGAGCACAATGGAATAAAACTTAAGGAGAGTTGTTAGAAAAACTAAGAGAACTTTCCAAATGTGCAAAAATCAAGCAATGTGCTTTGAGTGGCCAATAGCATTTAAAACTTAGAGATAAGTTGAATAGAAACAAACACATCAAACCCTGTAGGAAACAACACCAAAAATGTTCTAAACTGGACATAGTACAAAATGTCTATCATGTCAGCCATCTGCAGGCTAAGACAAAATGATGACAATTTTGAATCAAGCCTGAAGCATGTAGAGGGGCACTGTCTCAAAGCAACAGTAAAGAAGTTCTCGGAGGGAAGCTTGTGCCAACACACCCCCGCATCAGAAAAGGAAGGGAAATGAAGCTGAGGCAGGAGACCGTGAGTTTGAAGACAGCCTAGACTGCATAGTAAAATCTTGTCTGGGGGTGGGGAGGAACAGGAAGAGGAAGAAGGGAGTGGGAGGGAAGAGAAAAAGGAGAAGAGACAAAAGATCAGAAACAAATAACCAAAAATTGGACATAGAGGAAGTTGAATGCTACGAGGAAAAAGTACAAAATTTACAATTCACAGAGAAAAGTGAACAATTAATAACAGAGCAGCTGCAAGCAACAAACTAAGCATTCTGTGACCAAGGAAATAAAGAGCTGACTCTTTGAAAAGATGAATTGCTCTTTTAGCTAGATGCAGAGGAAAAGACACAAATAAAATCACATATAAAAAAAGAAGTCAGTTCAACCAATGACACGATTTCATTTTTTAATAAGGATCTTTCTGTGTAGCACATGGAAGGGGAAATTTTTCATGAGGTCTCATCCCTAAACCAAGAACTACAGGCCACTGTTGACTTGCGAAAAAGAGAATAAGCTTCTCCTAGGGATGATCCCCCTTACTGGTCTTCCAATGCAGAGTGGTGATCCTTGAAACTGTATGAACGCAAACAACAAAAAGAGTTTCAACAGTTGCATATATACATATATTTCTGTGTGCACACACACACGTATATGTATGTAGCAAATATAATCAAAGAAAAAGAGACTATTAACTGGAGGGGGCATAGGAGGGTTTTTAGGGAGGGTAGCTGGGAGGGGCTGGAGAAAGAAAAGAGGGAGGAGTAAATTTTATTTCAATTAAAAACATTTCAAAATGGTACTGGAAAAACTGGATATACACACGTACAAAGAAAAAGTCTTAAACCCCATACAACTATTAACTCATAATAGTTTAAAGACCTCAATAAAGGTTCTAGAACTATTAAAATTTTAGAAAACATAAGAAAATGCTAATGATATTGTGTTTTACACCAATTTCTTGCCTCTGACTCCAAAAGCATAGGCAATAAAAGAAAATAAATTTAATTATATAAAATTTTGAAAGTTCTGTGTATCAAATGTGCAATTTACCAAGTGAAAGAAGATTCAAAGGACAGGGAAAGTATTCCCCAAGTACATCATGGTAAAGCACTAATAGTCAAAATATACATAGAGCTCAATTATGTAGTGACAAAAGAGAACCCAACTATAAAAATAATTGTATTAATTCCTTAAGAATTTCCTACACTCTGCTTAGACCATACCCACTCCTTCTCTCAGATCCTCTCTCACTTCCCTACCCACCCAGCTTCATGTCTTCCTCCTCCTCCTCCTTGGTCCTCCTCCTCTCCTCCTCTTCCTTCTCCTCCACTTCTTCTTCTTCCTCTTCTTCCTCCTCTTCTTCCTCTCCTCCTCCTTCTTTTTAAGCCAGATACTCTTGGGTATATGGCCATCTCCTGGAGTATGTATAACCTACCAGTAATTACGCCTTTAAATAAAATTAACTCTTCCTCTCATAGAGGCTACCAATTGTCAATGCCCCTCATCTAGGGATGGGGCTTTTGCCCACCTGCCCTATCCATGCTCATTTTTGTCTGATTGGCTTGCACTAGTCCGGCATATTCCATTACAATCACTATGAGTTCACAGGTATAACTGTCCTGCTATGTCTAAGAAACACTGTCTCACCGTAGTCATCCACCACCTCTGGCTTTTATGTTCCTTCTGTCCCCTCTGCAGCAATGACTGTAACCCTCAGAAGGAGGGGTGTGGTATAGATAGATGATATAGAGATCAAGATGATAGAAATAGAGGTGAAAGATATATACATATACATTAGAGCTAAATACTTATGAGTTTCTTATTCCCTGTACATTGACCAGTTGAGTTTCTGCGTTGATCAGCTACTGCTAAAAGTAACTTCTCGGATGAGGGTTAAGAGATTGTCTGGCCTATGGGCATAATGATAAGTCATTAGAAATCAGTTTAATATTATGTCCACTTAGCAAAATAATAGTAAGTTCTTCCCTAGGGTCTTTGAGATAGGTTCTCAGTAGCTTTCTAAAATACATACATACAAAAGTAGTTTAAAATGGAGTTACCTTATAATGCCATTGTAGGAGATTATGTAGGGATCCACTATCCCTACAAAGAGCCACATGCCAGGAATGAGTTGTCTCTGTTACAGCTGTTAACCACTGGGGCCCCATAGACACCCCCAAGCATTGCAAGTCATTGCCATTGTTCTTGATTACTCAATTGTTCTTGGCATTTGTTGTTCTCAGGATTCAATATAGCTACTCATGGGGGGGGGCAGGCAACTGAAGTGTCTAGCAACACATGAATGGATAAAACATGGCACATACAGGTATACATACACACAACAGAACATTATTCATCCTTAAGAAGAAAGAGAATTGTGACACTTCTTCCAATTCAGATAAATTCTCAAGGTATTGTGATAAGTGAAATAAACCAGCCACACACACAAATCAACACTGTGTGATTCCACTTGTGTGACCATCTCTCTTAGTGGTGGTTTATGGGGCTAGAAGGAGGAAGGGTGGAAAGCTAATGTTTAATGGGTAGTGTCTGATTTAGGGAAGAGGAAAAGCTCTGGATGGTGCAGATTGCATCAGAGTGCTCAATGCTACAGAGCCATCCACTAAAACTGGTTAGAATTGTAATTTTGTATTATGGAATTTTATTATAATATAAATGGCCACTGAATTAAGTCACTGTGCAATAGAAGAAACAGAAGGGGGAGAGAGGCCACTTCATTACTATTGGGCAGGGGTAGAACCCCAGGCACCCCACACTGCTTTCACTTAAGCAACCTGTAAGCTTCTCTGACTACAGCACTCTAAGACAAGTAGGCAGCCATTGAGCCATCATTAGGAAATGTAGGCTTCCCTCCCTACTTCTCCTGTGGGCATAGGCTACCATTTTTCTTGTGATGTTAAACCTTGCTAAAGCAGCATAGTTATTGTTTCAAAACGTGTGTCTTACTGCACTGTGCATACCCATGTTCTCTGGCTAAGAGAGTGCAAGCTTTTCTCAGGGCTGTCTCTGAATACTTCAGCCTTAAAGGTTCTTTTCTTCAGGTCCAAGTCTAGGATACATGAGTCCAAAAGAAAGTTCACAAAACTCCATATTAGTTCCGGACAACTGAGGTGACAAGTTCGTCCACCTTTTCTTTCTGTTTCTGATATTAAGACAAG
Source organism: Rhynchomys soricoides (assembly GCA_019843965.1). Lineage (NCBI taxonomy): Eukaryota > Metazoa > Chordata > Mammalia > Rodentia > Muridae > Rhynchomys > Rhynchomys soricoides. The sequence goes on from JADRCH010000009.1 coordinate 3,586,389, forward strand.
TCCCTTAGAACCATGGAATACTGTATTTGGTGCACACTCAGTGTGAACATTTGTGAATCCCAAAGCAAAAATTTTATCCACATATGTGGTTAGATAAATCATGGACCCTAAAGGAGAGTCTATAAATATTATCTCATTAATGAAATAGTATTAAAGCAACTCTCAATGACTTATTATACCTGTAGATCAGCATATCTCTTAAGCCTCATCAGAGAAGTTTCTTTCAGTAGTAGATGACAGTCAACCCAGCATTAACCTGCAACCAGTCAGCATGCAGCAAACAAGCGACTGTGGGGTGCTCAGCCCTAAGTCTATAACTATATAGATCTATAACATCTATAGCACATTTCTTCCTCCCGTGGCTCAGGATCATCTCAAGAGGTGGGAAAGACTATAAGGGCAGTGTTTTCTGGACACAATAGGACAGTTGCACTATGAACTCACAGCAGTTGTGACAGCATGCACAAATCATGCCAGATAAAATGCATGCATGGAGCAGGGAGGTAGTCAAGAGGTCCCACCTGCAGCTGAGCTGCTATTGGTCATCAGTGGCCATTGAGAGAAGGAGAGTCTGTCTTCTTCAAGGATGTGGCCCCGATGTCCTACACCTATACACATACACAGCACTGAGTGGACTCAGTGGGTTAAAACTAAAAGTGAGTACACCTTTTGAGGGAATAAATGGTAGAGTACAGAGTACAGGGGAGGAACTGGAGTGCAGGGAAAGGGGAGCTTGGGTTTGATCAAAACACATTGTATGTGTGTGTGGAATTATTGGGTTTAAAAATTATATCCACCCAGACCCCTGGAGCCTTGCATTTGACTCCTATTTGGGGTTCAGAGTCTGCTCTTTATAAGTTGACCACTTTCTTTACATTGAAAATCTCTCACTGGACTCCAAACTCAGAAATGAAACTTGAGGCTAAAAGAACTTATTACTTAATTCATAGAGCCCCAAACTTAGGCCTTATTATAGAGCCTGTCAGACTGTAATGGCAAAGGACATGTCAAATTATTGTAATCTTTTGCAATACATACTACTGTGCTTCCTGGAGCACACACATGCTTGTTAATGTGTGTGTGTGTGTGTGTGTGTGTGTGTGTATTTGCAAGTCACAGCTTGACATCAGATGTCTTTCTTACTTTTCACATTATTATTATTATTATTATTATTATTATTATTATTATTATTATTGGATCTCTCACTGAAACTGGAGTTCATTGATTAGATTAGCTAGCCAGAAAACGCTGGAGATCTACTCCACCCAACAGTGGGATTAAAGACTCACTCTGACACACCAACATTTTAAGTGGGTGCTAGAGTTCTGAATCCTGCTTGTGCGACTAACACTTTACCCACAGATTTCCTGAGCTCATCTCCTGGAATCTTAATGTCTGTGTCTGCCTGTAGTCCTGACAAACCTGGTAGAGAGAAGCTTCCATCCTGCCTGAGCTGACTGTTCTATTTTTATCAGGACTGTAGGTAGAACTGATTGTATCTTCAAGGTCCTGGGTTATATCTGGGGGGTGGGGCTCAGGGAAGAGGGAGAGAAGAAGGTGGGGCTCAAGGAGGAGGGAGGAGGGAGAGACAGAGACAGTGAGAGACAGAAAGACAGAAGCAGAGAGATCGACAGAATTGTTTTTGGTTTTTTTCCTGTTCAGACCTCAGGGGGCTTTTTTCCAGGCAGGAACAACTTGCTGGCATTTCTATTTCCCTCCCTGATAGCAGAAAGACACACAAATGTCAAACAAAGGTCAGTTTAGAGCCTTGAACATCTCTATTCTTGGGAATGGTGCTTGGATACTCACTATTTCAAAACTACTTCAACTTTCTTGAAAATCTGGACATGCCTTCGATCTCTAGAGTTGAAAGCAGAGCTTCTGTACTTGAACTTGTGTGTTTTCCTGGCCATCTTTAGTCCTAGAGAAAGACAGGAGCTCTACCTATGCAAAGGTGCCTTGGAACAGTGAGAGTTTGGATTATTATTACAAGTGTAAACCTTTTGTGTCTATAACTGAACCCTGAGTCTCTCTACATGCACCTAAGCCAGTGGTCAGACCTAATATAGGACCAAAAGCTGCTCACTGTTGCAGTCACTTACTGTCCAGGCATGTTACATGTTCCAAGCTTGCCTACAGAACCTTGCTAGAGTAAGAGAAACCACTCCATTCCGTTCTTTCAAATCTTTTTATGGCAGTGCCAGAGGATTAGGTTTGATAGGGTATAGGATTCCAGCATAAAAGATGCAGCATTGGAAGATGAACACAGGAAGAAATCTGCCCCCTAGAATGTTGCCAGAGAAACTTCTTTCTAATCATAGGTTCTGGTGTCCTGAGAGGAGCCATTTTTACATTCATTGGATCTGCTCCCTGAAGCTCTAAATATCATTCAATATAGAAAAAAAACCAAAACTACCATTACTTTAATGATTGTAACTTTTAATTTTTTAAAGTCTATTTTAATGATGGTTTTTAAATGTTTTAACCTCTTTCAGTCTACCACCCACCAGAGGTAGTGGAAAAGAAAGGATATGGGGGAAGTGGACCTGTTTAGGAATTGTTTTTTTCAAGTAAATGTCATCTGTGTTGTTAGGAAATCAGCAGTTTAATTTATAGGTCAGCAGCAGCAGATTGATCTACTCACAAATATCTTATAAATATACCAGCAGTCCAGTTTTATAGTCAACATAGCAAACACAAATCAGCAGCAATGGCAGGACTGAACAGATAGCCAGGCCTCAGGCAAATAGGCACAAGTCATCTGTATCAGGACCAACAGGGATGCCAGGAGAAGTTTTTTGCTATCTTTCTCAGCAAAATGAAGACCAGCGAAGATGTGAGACCAAAAGGTGTTGTACAGTTAGTCGTATAAATAAGCGGCTCTGTACGTTAGTTGTGTAAGTAAGCGGCTCTGTAC
>JADRCH010000009.1:3589315-3611664 GCA_019843965.1 Rhynchomys soricoides
GGCTCTGTACAGTTAGTTGTGTAAGTAAGCGGCTCTTGTAGTCTGTTGAGTCCTACTTATAATCCTTCTAAACATCACGTGTCCTCCGTGGGTCTTGTCTCACTACATGTCTTGTCTCAATCCTTGAGTCTGTCTTAACAAAACTTCACGAGAGTCTGTATCGGTTGACATTTTGTCAATCGGCTTGAGTCCGGAAAATGTGGCAAGAAGCTGCAACATATCATCCAAAGGTGTTTTTGGTGTGTTTTTTCCTACAGAGTCCCAACAAATGGGTCTCAACTACACAATGTAAGGAGGACCAATATATGTATGTTGTTAGCAAGAAATCCTTTATCATGTGTCTTTTTATGTGTTTACTTTAACAGAACATTTTTTCAGCTGTGTCTGCTTCAGAAAAACACTCCTTTATGTTTGTGTCCCAACCATCACCATCTAACACAACTGACTTTTCAAAAAGCCCTCACGTTTTTACTTCAAATGATGCTCCCTATTCTCCCAGCAGACTTCTCCACACCAAAACAGTGAGGCAATACACTTGAGTTTTACTCAAATTGTGGAGAGAGTTGTCGGGTACCACCGGGGAACTCCAGTCTAGGCTAAATTCAAAATCCCTGCAACCACCCATCCAGTTGTGTGTATAGCTAGTGTCTTCATTAGAGTTTATATTGTTATCAAAAAACTCCATGACCAAAAGCAATCTGGGAAGGAGAGAGTTAATTTCAGCTTATAGTTTCAGGTAAGTCTGTTATGAAGGGAAGTCAGGGCAGGAACCTGGAGTCAGGAACTGAAGCAGATGGTGGAATGATGCTTAGTGGCTTGTTCTCCCTGTGGCTTACTCAACCTGTTTACTTATACAGTCCATTACTCTCTGCCCAGGAGTGGTACAACTCCTAGTGATCTCAGCCACATTAATCATTATTCAAGAAAATGCACTACTGCCTTGCCTACAGGTAACTCTTGTAGAAGCGTTTTCTCAGTCAAGAGGCCCCCTTCCCCGACAACTGTTGTTTGCATAGTTGACACAAACAGCACAGCTAGTTATACAACACCTGCCTGCCTGATGTGCCCTATGCCCTTCCATGTTATTTGGAGCAGAAGAAGAATCTTTTCTATGTGAGTCAAGGCCCTTCAGACTATTCTACTACTGTTCAGAGATAAACCCTCTAGTAGCCATACTGTGTCCCACTGCTTCTTCATCCCTACTTGTACCTGACTAAAACATCTCCTGAACAGGAAGTTTTGAGCAGGGAATGTACCTTCTGGGTGCCTAAAGCATGCATACTACCCAACGATAACATGTTAAACCTGTCATCATTTCTTACAAGTTCCCAGTTTTCTACCACCTCATCTGGACTGACCTCAGAAGAGGAATCAATCCAGCTCTGGTAATGGTGCCACTTATTAGGGACTGTCTCTTGAGTATTAAGAGAAGATTTAAATTTTGAAAACTACCAAGAACCTGATTTGAATTTCAGTGGACCCCAAACTCAGTATTCTCTGCAAAGTTAAGAGCAATGGAAAGCATATCTATAAAAGGAAGGTCTCCTACGCAGGAAGAATCATATCACACCAGTGCGCAAATATCTAAGCAAGTCTGTAAAGAGGAAGGACGTTTGCCTTTGCAGCACCCATTGGGTTGGGGTATGGGCTGATTGACAGACAACTTTGCCACTTCCTTTTTTTCTATTTCAGTTAAGATCCCTGCTGAACCACAGTGTTCTTCTATCCCAGATCCATGGTCCATCTGCCCTAAGGAGTTGAGCTGCACCTGTCTCAAAGGGAGCTGCTTGCCTCTAGTCTCATGCTGCTGTGCACACTGCTTCTGGTTTTTGGTAGGTAGGATGTTGAAAAGGCCTGGGGTGGTGCCAGGGTAGGACTACTTCTGCTTGGGCAGCCCTAGACATCCTTCCTGAGCATATGTCTCTCAGCTGGAGTAGTAGCACTGGGTTTCTTCTGATCCAGTATTAGCAGGTATAATACAAATGGGAACTGAGCAATGCAGAGTTTCCAGGAACGGAAAAGGCGCTCTCTCTCTCTCTCTCTCTCTCTCTCTGTGTGTGTGTGTGTGTGTGTGTGTGTGTGTGTGTTCGTCCCCTTACTAAAGGCTGGTGATTTGTCCCATTTGACCTCTAGGAAAACAGTAAATTTTCATTAAAAGGTCTTCAAAGGTGGTTTCTGTTAGAGTGAATACATGCACAGCCCACATAAATCTTACACCCCAAGCTCCAGACTCTACTTCAGGCTTCATCATTTTGGGCTGAACTCATATCTCCATACGTTTAGATACTACATAGACTTCAAGCCTGGCTGACCATAGTTGATATCATAGGCTGTGCCTATAAATATGACTCTCTTATACTGCCTCATTCACAGTAGTAGGTCTAGAATGCAGAAAGGAAGAGAACTAATCTCAATGAAATATGAGCAGACCCTCTGTTTCTTTTGTGGATGTACTGGCTAGTTTTGTGTGTCAACTTGACACAAGCTGGAGTTATCACAGAGAAAGGAGCTTCAGTTGAGAAAATGCCTCCATGAGATCCAGGTGTAAGGCATTTTCTCAATTAGTGATCAAGAGGGGGGGACCCCTTGTGGGTAGTACCATCTGTGGGCTGGTAGTCTTGGGTTCTATAAGAAAGCAGGCTGAGCAAACCAGGAGAAGCAAGCCAGTAAGAAACATCCTTCCATGGCCTCTGTATCAGCTCCTGCTTCCTGACCTGCTTGAGTTCCAGTCCTGACTTCCTTTAGTGATGAACAGCAACGTGAAAGAGTAAGCTGAATAAACCCATTCTTCCCCAACTTGCTTCTTGGTCATGATGTTTGTGCAGGAATAGAAACTCTGACTAAGACAGTGGATATTCCTGGCACCTAGGTTGCCCCTCTGTAGGTAATTTCTCTTAAGCAAAATAGTCTGGATAGTTTTAAGGTGGAACCCCCAAATTGGCTATCAGACACCAAGTGCTCAACCCTGAAATCATATATATACAAGTAACATTATATGGGTTGAACAGATTGTATTATATAGAGGTGTGTGTGTGAGAGAGAGAGAGAGACAGACAGAGAGAGATACAGAGAGACAGAGAGAGAGACAGAGAGAGTTGAGGAAAGGAAAGGGAAGGGAGAAAAATGATGCAATCATATTTTGATTTCAAAAAAACATTTAAATTAAAAAGGTAAAAGAGGAGACTTGAAACTCTTGAAATTTTGCTTGCAAATATGAACTCCTGGGAATGGACAAGAACCGGTTATATCATGCTTGGGATTATAAAAATGAATCCTGGGTTCCATAAGAATGTTGTTTGTGAGCGAGAGAAGGAAGGATGAAGAAAAGATGGAGGTAAAAGATAGAGGAACTGAAGGAGGGAAGATGAAAGGGAAGGAGGAGGGGAAGAAGCAAAAAGAAAAGGAGAGGGGAGTGCTTGGGAGTCCTCCGAGGGTTAGAACCTTTTAAAAAGCATGAAGTCTTTGGTCCTGTGTAATCTCTCTGACTCTTCCCTTGCAGCTCCTGTCGGGGTCCAGTCCGGTGAGCAAGTCTTCTCTTTGTTCCTTTAGATCTCTGGGACCTCACTCTCTTGGGCATGGGAGGTTTCTGCCTAGTAAAGCATCTTAGCATAAGGGATTTGAGCCAGAGTTAGGTGAAGAGAGAGGCAGGATCCGGACACCTCAGTGCTCACCCTTGGTCAGCGGGGCAGGGTATATCACAACCTCTGTTTTGCCAGCTATTGCAAAAAAGAAGAACACATCCTGGCTCTCTCAAGGCAATGAATTATTTCCCTGTTGCTGCTGACCTGGCAGGCAGGAAAGGGAATAACTGCAAAGGGAAAGCCATCTATGTAGTCACTGGGACAAAAGCTTCTCATGCCCACCACAAGTGGTGATTGAGAATATATTTTTAGCAGAGAGGCAGCAGGAGGCAAAGGAGGTGCTCTGCAGAAGGCAAGGACACCCTTAGGTCCCTACTGGAACAGAAACAAGACAACACCTAGTGTGCTTTCTCTTTCCCATTGGAATTTTAATATAATGAAATTAAGAAAACACTTAGTTTCACAGCAGCCTGGGAAATTATACTTTCTTCCTGGATTAAGCCTTTGAGAACACATTCATTCTACAGCGTGGAGAGAAGATGATACTTGCACATCTAGTTTTGTAATTTTAAACAAGAATGTTTTTAAATTACTTAGTGGGGGGGGTCTTTAGAGCAGCCTCATGGGATCCAGTGAGCTCTCAGAAATTATGGTAAAATGCGTACAGATGCAGAATTGGTCATGTTGAGGAAATACAGCTCTAAGTAAAATCTCAGAAATGAAGACCACTAACCCAAGGGTCTTGCAGTTAAATCCTTACTTATTTCAGTCTCAGGGAAAACCGATACAATATTTCTCTGTCTCCTTGTCCTTCCATGTTCTCAGTTTGGCCTTCACCACTTCTTTATCACCCTTTGTGCCCTGGCATCTACCTCTCTTTCCATTATCTTTTGAAGCCAGTAAAAGCTGCACAGAAGGTACCTTTGAGCTTGGCTGCTCACTTTGTCCTATAGAAACCATCTGAATGAGCAGCTCAAACACGATATAGACATAGAGGTGTACATTGATGTATGTGAGCAATGAAAAATACACACATAAACTGAACATCCTGGAGGATGAGAAGGTTAACTGAGGATTTAGTTCAGTGCTAGAGAGCTGGCCTGAGTCGAATGTATGGGGTCCCAAGTTCGATCCCCAGCATCTTCAAAACAAAAACAAAAACAAAAAAGAAAAAAGAAAAAACAAAACAAAGGAAGGGAGGAAGGAAGGAAGGAAAGAAGGAAGGAAGGAAGAATAGATATTCATCAGAGAGGATCATCTTAATGAGATGTGCTTTAGTGTGACATAGGCTTTAGGAAGTTCTCACTGTTTCTTGTCTACACCTTATAGGTGTCACTCTAGGGTCTGAGGGCCTTAGCCTTTTCCTCCTGAGACAGGCCCTTGGGAGTCATAAGGACAAGCTGGGCAGGTACTAATCATTGAGTTCCCCCCTGCACTCTGTTCCTTCACACTGGGCAGCATCTTGTTTTACTCTGAACGGGAGTGATGCTCTGTGATGAAGAGCCATGTTCAGAGCAGGGTCCGGCCTCTTTATTAGAGCAACAGACATTTGCCATGCTAACTCCCCAGTGCACTGCAACTCCAACCTGACATTTGAAATTAAATTTCTAGCTCTTTGCAGACTGAAATCTTTCTGTAAAAAGAAAAGGCTATGGGGTGGACTGCCAGAGCAGCATGCTAGCAGGCTCTTCTTCCTTCAGCGATGTCTACAGGATCCTCTCTATTCTTCATGTTTTCTCCGACTGTGGCAGATCCCAAACACCTGAGCTATTCGTTAGTTCCCAGATGACCACTGTCTTCTAGGGGAAGCAATAGCCTGAATAAGTAGAGGCCCCACTTCTTCCTTGTGGGGACCCTACAGAGCCAAGCATGACAATGATTTGCAGATACCTCTGAAAGAGTTTTTAGTAGACTCCAGAGACTGGAAATGTAGATTCTGGAGCTTGTGCCTCTGTGACCCCACTGGTTTTATCAGGAGAGAATGGCATGCAGGGGGAGGGCTTTGAGTATATCATGTTACTCAACAAGGTTTCAAGAGCATGAGACAAGCAGAGAGGGTTAATCATGGCTGCCATGGGGGATCTGAGGCTACATCAATAGGTATAAGGAGATACAAGTGCAATCTTCTAGTAGAGGGGAGAGGAGTGCTGAGGCTCAAGCCCAGGGTCCTGCTCAGTAAGTACCCTACCACTAAGCTATCTATGTCCAGCCCTGTTTACTGCTTATTGTGAGTCATAGTCTTGCTAAGTCACCCAAGCTGGCCTTAAACTTAGCTTTGAATCTGTGACCTATCTGCCCTAACTTCATGAATAGCTGTAATTCCACACCTGTGCTATCTCAATTAGCTAGTGGACTCATTTTAAACCTATAGTTAGTACAGCTGTTGGAAGTTGAGAAAAATAGCATAAAATCTATTAACATGCATACAAAATGCATGTTTGATAAAAATCATTCAGTGAAGTAGAGCTTACTCCACTGAGCCAGAAAGTTAGCAAAGCTAGTGGGGGCCCCAGGCAGCTGTGGGTCATCAGCTTCTAGATATATGTAGAGGCTCTGCCTTCCCAGGAGCATTGAGATAGGGTCCATGTTGTCACTGTGCCTTTGTTTCTTTTTCAGACTGGCTGAGCATCAGAATACCACACCGTGCTTATGAAGGAGACCAAGTAGCTATAAGCTGCACAGGGGTCAATAATGGTGACATAAAGAGACTGAAGTACTTCAAGAATGGCCATCACATAGCAACTTACGGCAGTGCTACAAGCTACGTCATTGAGAATGCAAGACCGGGTGACAGTGGCTCCTATTCCTGTAAGGCAGATAGGAAATTTTTCCTATTTATAGACACAACAGAAGAAACAGGATCTAAGTGGCTTAATGTCCAAGGTAGGGGACCATTCTTCAAGTGGCTGTGTCTAGGAAAGAGAGTGCCCAGGTAGAAGAGCCAGGCTACAGGGTGTATGACACTAACTAGGGATGGATAAATGGTAGTAGGCTGTCTGTCCTGGAGTATAGGTATGTGTGTCTTGCGCTTTAGACACTTCTGGAGAAGTGTACAATCTACTACTAACAGGTGGTCTTCTTCTAATTCTATCTCCCTCCAGAGCTGTTTCCAGCACCTGGGCTGACAGCTAGCCCCCTGCAGCCCATAGAGGGGAATTCAGTCACTCTGTCCTGCAACACCCGGCTCCCTTCAGAGAGGGCAACGACCCAGTTACACTATTCCTTCTTCAAAGATGGCCACACTTTGCAATCGGGCTGGACCTCATCAAAATTTACAATCTCAGCAATATTGAAAGAAGACTCGGGAAATTACTGGTGTGAAGCAATGACTTCCTCTCACAGAGTCTCAAAGCAGAGTCACCGGTCCTATATAGATGTGGAGAGTGAGCATCTATGGGTTGGGCTGATGGGACTGAGTCAGGAAGAGAAAGCAGGGGTGCCAGCCAGACTGCAGGCTCCTCCTTATCCCCGAGGGTGGAAGACATCATGGTTCACTGGGACTCTTTCTTGAATGCTAATTTCTGTAGGGGCTTAATTTCCCAATGACTTTGCTCTACCTTTCAGGAAAGAAACAATAGTAACTTTACTCAGAAAACTAAAAGGTCAAGAAGTACAGTCTCTGTCTATGAGGAGAGACCTCCCCACCCCTAGTTAGGAGATGATACAGTGAAGATACACATAATAATATCTGAAATAACAGTAACAATTTTTAACTTGTAAAAAGAATTACTATATTGAAGAGCTGAGCTAAAGTTGTTGTGATGCTCTGCACTCTCTCTGACTTTTACAAATATCTGCAGAAGAGAAGACAGGAGGATCTGCCACATGCAAGACATTCCTCAGAGCAGTTGAACATTTTGCCCTCACAGTGGCCTGTGTAATAGTTTTATATGTCTGTAAAGTGGGTACTGTCACTGTTTACAGATGAGGAAACCCAAAGCAAAGAGCTGTTAGAGACTTGCCTAAGGAAACCCAGCACAGACTCCTGGCATTTAAATGTGGGTGCTCTTGCCCTATACACGTACTTTAAACACTTCATAGCACTTCCTAGCTAGCCCTGTCAGAAGATACCAGCATCACTAGCTGACACTGCTGAACAGTGCTGGTGCAAGACTGCTTTGTGTATGCGTCTCAGCCGATCTTCATGAGACCTCTGTAGGGTTACTATGATTATCCAAATGTTACTGAGAAAAATGGAGGATTAGAGTTCCTGACTTACTCAGATTCTGCAGTTATTAAACGGCAGAACTTAATTGTTACTCTGGTCGGAAAACTCCCTTTTTTATGAGATTCCAGCCTCTCTCCTATTGTCTCGAGTTCACAAGGAAGTCAAGAGAGGGCAGAACCCTGAGGGATGAGTGTGGTCATGAGTGTGGGTAGGGAAAAGTGCAGGAAGTGGAGAATGGGATAATTACTGAGCATCGGATTGCAGCATGGTCCTGTGCAATGCCCCTAAGTATGTGCCATTCCCACAAAAAGCACTCAGGCAAGCAGGGTGAACTCTCAACTCTGAATATCTACCTGTCACAATTCCCAGAAATTGATACTGGACCCTACCTGTCTTGAATTTCCTTACCTGGTCTTTAACAACTATCTTCTGTTTACACAGGGATCCCTGTATCTCAAGTCACTGTGGAGATCCAGCCTTCGAGGGGCTGGGGAGTTGAAGGGGAGCCACTGGTCGTTGAAGGGGAGCCACTGGTCCTTGCTTGTTCCGTGGCTAAAGGCACAGGGCTAATCACCTTCTCCTGGCACAGGCAAGACACGAAGGAAAGTGTGGGGAAGAAAAGTCAGCATTCTCAGAGAGTGGAACTAGAGATCCCTGTTATCAGGGAAAGCCACGCTGGAGGATACTACTGCACAGCAGACAACAACAATGGCCTTGTCAAGAGCGCAGTAGTGAACATCACTGTGAAAGGTGAGTAGCATTCCCAATCGGAGCCAACGACTGCCAGCTGGAGAAAATGTTCGAAGTGGTGACAAGGTACAAGGAAGGCAGGAAGAGGCTGGGAAGCTGTATGAACACAACAGGGTCTTTGGTTGGTTGGTTGGTGGGTGTCAAAGTGGCAACAGCCACACCGGAGCTGAAAGAGAGCATGGAGATGGAACAGGAGATAGAGAGCGTGGGGTAACCAGAGGCATGTTCTCCAGAAATCTTCCATAGTGTATAACTGCTCTTCTGGAGCCTCCCTGGATCTTAGGAAAGAATGCACAGGGCTGGAGTGGGAGAGTGAAAACAAGGTAGGCTGTGAGTCCCACCACTCCCTCTGATACTCTGCTGTGCTCTCAGTTCCAGTGTTACACCCTCTGCTTTCCATCAGTGTTCCTGGGGTCCTGCCCTTCATTGGGGATGTGGCGGAGCTTCACTGTGAAGACAAGAGAGCATCTCCTCCCGTTCTGTACTGGTTTTATCACGAAAATATCACTCTGGCGAACACCTCTGCACCTTTTGGAGGAAAAGCATCCTTTAAGCTCTCTCTGACTGCAGGGCATTCTGGGAACTACTCCTGTGAGGCTGACAATGGCTGGGGAACCAAGCACAGTGAGGTGGTAACGCTCAATGTCACAGGTAGGACGATTTAATGTCCCATTCCAGGGTGCAGCTTGTATAGTGCCAAGCCATGCTTTCTTCCTCTCCGTGTACTCTCCCATCCTTCAGGAAACTGGAGCCCCACTTGAGGACCATCCTTACTCCCAGTCGTGCTCTAACAGTCCGCATCACTGTCAGCTGCTTGTTCTTCCTGTCTGTTTTTCATTTAATAGTTGTATGTGTAAAACCGGGGATCTGACCAGTGTAACAGGTGGGCTAGGTGAAGCATGGAGAGAGATGGCAGATGTCCTTAGAGTTCACTGAGGCTCACTCAGAGTAACTAGGGAGCTCCCACAAGCCCTTGTAGTTAAGAACAAACAAACAAAAAAAGCCACAAACAAAACAGATGCTGGGATTTAAATTCTTATTTAGATGGTATCACTTAATTTCCATAGCAACATAATTATTACACAAACAAAGAATTAAGATTTAAATTAAGCAGCTTGTCCAAGGTTACTTAATAGGTCTACCATGAACAGGTACAAAGATGAAACTGAAAGGGCAGTGAGAGCCAAGAAGCTTTGTGCTTCGCCACTGTGTGAATAGGTCCGGGTGGTAGTGTGATCTTTTAATTTTTTCTTTAATCCATTATTGGAGAGATTTTTTTTCATGAGCTATGATATGGAAGAGTTACTGAGCTTCCCTTATAAGCTCATCTTAGTCATCACAGGTAGTAGCTTTATATGACTTGCTAATGTTTTCTTTCAGTTGTTTGTATCTGCTTATTTAATGCTAGGTATCAAAATCAGGATTTCAAGTGTGCTAAGCATATGCATTGTGACCCCCTGCATCCTATTAACACATGAGTGTTTGTTTTTCTTTGCCAGGGATAGCTTGCCTCATAAGAATGGTTTCAGGGAGCATCCACAAATTTTGTGTTCAGAAATGTAAAACATTTAGATTATCTACTGCTTAAAGTCTTTGCAACTAGCCAAAGATCCTTTGAGCCCAATAGACTGTTACCTCTACTGTCGAATCTTTTTTGTTAATTGGCCTTTAAAAATTATTTTAGAGCAATCTTTTATTGTACGGCTACTATTATCAGGCTTGAAGATGGCTGAATGGATAAGATCACTTACTTCACATGTATGAGGACCTGGGTTTGGATCCTCAGAGCCTGTCTGAACATGGCTGTTTTGAGAAGTGGGGACAGGAGGGCTGCAGGGTTTTGCTGACTAGCAGTTGAGAAATGCTGAGGTCCAGGTTCTGTGCAAGAGCCGGTCTCCAGAGCATAAGGCAGAGAGCACTGGAGGAGGTTACTCGGCATCTGCCTCCCTCCCTCAGCATGCATACACTGTACAAATACACGCCTCATTCAGCGCCCTCCACAACTGTTTCTGTGCTCCCCCACCCCAGAAAGTGAACAAACTGTGAAGATCTAGATTTTCAAATTTATCATAGGCCCTTGAGCACTACATCCCAGTGTGCGACTATGCTCTCTCCCCATATCTAAAGTACCTGGGTGGCTCCTTTCCCCACCAGATTTCCCAGAGGGCTTTCTGATATATTTTCTTTTTTAAAATTCCGAGGTTGTGCTGTTGTTGTTTTTGTTTGTTTGTTCTTCCCTTTCGAGTCTATATTAATTTACTCTTCCATTTGTTTGCGTTTTTTGTTTTTTACTTTCCATGTCCATGTTATTTTAGTATTTCAGAGTATTTCTCTAATTCATTTACTTATCTGCTATATTTTTTCTTATAGTTCACATTGTTCTTTAATTTCTTAAATACTTCTGTTTCATCTTTTCTGTTTTTAACAAATATATTTTAAACCACGTTTTCCTTCATGTATTACTTTTCTCTTTTATTTGAAAAGTTTTGATATATAATATAATATCTTCACCTGCTTATTGTCTACAATATGTGTGGCATGGGTTCTCAATTCTTTTATAAAAAGAACTTATAATTTTTATAAATTAATTTTATCTAAATCCTTTATTAGTAATTCCTTAGGTATCATTTTGCTCTTGTATTTAGCATTTATTAAAATGTGGCCTGCAGAGTTTTCACTTCAGAGAAATCATTGAAACTTTGTTGGTGGTTTTACATGCTGTCAATTTTTCTGTAAAAGAAAATATCATTTTTGTTTGTGGCTGGAACATATATGGAGTCTAGACGGTTTATTTATTTTAACTACGATCTTGTTTAGTCTTATACTTCGATCTCTATAGTGTTATTATGTGTTTGGGCTCATTAGTCTATCAAGTTTTGGAAAATATGGTTTTCTCTATAGTGTTATATGTGTTTGGGCTCATTAGTCTATCAAGTTCTGGAAAATATGGTTTCTTTTCATTTCTTTGCTTTGCTTTGCTTTTTTTGAGACAGGATCTCAGTATTCAACCCTGGCTGGCCTGGAACTCACAGAGATCCTCCTGCCTCCATCTCCCTAGTGCTGGGTTTATGGAAAGTGGATATCACCATGCCAACCTTAGAAAAGCATTGTTATCACCCGTGACTTTTCTGGTCCGTCTACGTTATTATTCCCTAGGTTGCTGTCTGCCCTTTTCAGGGAACTTGCCAAGATCTGAGTAGTTGTAGGATGGCATGCTCACTGCAAATGATAGGAATTTTGTCCGAGTTAACTTGCCTCCTCCATAAGTGATGCTAACAGGAAATCAGTAGCAGTTGCAGTAGTGGATGTAATTCCCTGCGGGTTGGGATCCACAAGCTCTCTCATCGTCATTCCTCCAGCTTCCTTCTCAGACAAGCAAGGTTGGCCACCAACAATGTTAATCTTGTAGCTATGCTTTATCTGAGAGATCTCAGAAAAGGGACAATGATCCTGAGTTCAAGGCCTCTATAGACTATGTAAAAGAGCCTGTATCAAAAGAATATTATGATGAATGGCAGTAATCCCAACATGGGTGGGAAGCTGAGGCAGGAGGATCACTGCGAGTTGAAGGCAAAAATGGTCTTCAAAGGAAAGCCAGAGAGAGAGAGAGACAGAGAGACAGAGAGACAGAGACAGGGAGACAGAGACAGAGAGGTTGGGACAATCACTATCTAATGTCTAATAACTCCAATTTTATTTTTTTTAAAGAAGCCTTGGCATGGTGGGTAACAAAGGCAAGAGGATTGCTGGAGGTTCAAGAATCGTCTGGGAAACACAGTGACACCCCCATATCAACAAACTAAGTAAAAACAAAATAACAGAGTAAGCAGAAATTGGAGATTAAACAGGCATAAGAAAATACACAGAACAAACAAAACAGGCCTTTCTTCATTCTACGTCTCAGTCTCCTTCATTAGGAAAGATTTAATTATATCCTTCCATGTTTTTAAGACTTTGTTTTGAGCTTATGGAAAGCAAACCCTGAATCTCTGTGTTTCCTAGTGTAAGCAGAAGCTTTTGTGGGGCTCATTTAATGGGGCCATTGGTGATGTGACCCGAGATGGTGGGAAAATGAGAGTGCAGCTGAACCAGGCTCTAAGATCCCTCCATTGGCAACTCCTTGTCTTCTTAGGTTCCTTCCCTGTTGCCATGACAAAAGACCAGAAAAAGCAACTAAGAGAAAGGTGTTTCTTTTGGCTAACAGTCCAAGGGTCATGATAGGGAAGTCAAGGCAGCAGGTGCTTGAAGCATTTGCCATCTCACATCCACACTCATCAGAGCTATAAATACTTGTGCACAGTCCTCCTTTTAATGTAGTCAGGAACCCCAGCCTAGGGAATAACAGCACCTACAGTGGACAAGTCTTCTTGGTTTGATTAACCTCATCAATACTTCCCCCGCAGACATGGCCACCATCCAACCTAACCTAGATAATCCCTGATAGGTGGTGGTGCCTAAATACCTTTCTTTTAGGTGACTCCAGATACTGTCAATCAATTGTTAACATAACTATAACAATAGCCCTGCTCTAAAGACCTGTGTACATGGGAGCTGCTTAAGAGTATGCACATTTTTTAATATACTTTCACCTACTCTGTTTGCAGAGCCCCCACCCAAAGTGCGTTTGGTAAATGGTCCCCATCACTGTGAAGGACGCATAGAGGTGGAACAGGAAGGTCTCTGGGGCACTGTATGTGATGATGGCTGGGACATGAAGGACGTGGCTGTGGTGTGCCGAGAGCTGGGTTGTGGAGCAGCCCAGCACACACCAATAGCCATGCTTTATCCACCAGCAGTTGATGAAGCTCTGCCTGTGCTCATTCAGGTAGCTCTGTGCAATGGCACAGAAAAGACCCTGGCTGAATGTGACCAGGTTGAGGCCTTTGATTGTGGACACGATGAGGATGCTGGAGCTGTGTGTGAAGGTGAGCTGACATGCTGACATGGAGCTGAGCCCCTCCTTAGGCTGCCACCTTCTGCTTTCCTTCCTGCACCTATTCTACAGTAGAATGAACTTGGGGCAACACTATTAGATCACATTAGATTGGCCCAGAGTTATAGAAAACTGTCCTGTGAGCTAGTGTTATTAGTCCTTATTGGCCATCTTAACAGACAAAACATTAGTGTTCTTATGGCTATGCTGCTGGGGCATGGTGTCAAGAAAGTCATTATGAAGCCATGGGTGTATACAGTTTGGGTGGTTTTTAGTCAGGATGGTGATGCTTACATTATTATGAAGTCTCTTCAGCTCTCCTGAGCTCTTTCGTTTGCAACTCCATCAATCAAAACGAAGCCCTAGATTCTAATAGTAGTGTCTGAAAGACATTGGTGGTCCCATAAGTCAGGCCCAGGAATAAGGCCATAAAAGGCAGATTCCAGAGAGTCAAAGCAAAATGAAGAACTCTGAGGACTGCTGCAGAGTTACCACATCTCCACAGAGCCTGTGACTAGAGGGGAAGCCAGGGACACTGTCATCCCTACCCTTGGCTCACTGAACAGAAGAGTGGTCCTTTGCAAAGAGAATTAGAACTACTGGGCCCATGCTCATTGCAAGACATTTGAAAGGTGGTAGATAGCTTGTTCCAGAAATTGGAACCAGGACTAGGCTCTGTAGAGCCCATGGGATCACAGAGTCTTTGAAGTTGGCTTCCCCCACATACCAGCCCCAGAAGAACAAACTTTTCTATGGCTGATTATCTTTGTCAGAGAAGTGTGATGTCTAGACCTCACTGAGTAGAGATAAAATGAGGACGCCACATATTCAGGACCTTTGGCGAAAGTCCATGTGTAGTAAGAAGCCCCCAAGGCTGATTTGGGATGATTTGCTGGGATGTGGGCTTCTGTGGTTCAGGCTGTCTTCCATCTTCATTCTGCTTCTCACATCTCCTTAGAAAATCCAATGCATGTGTCTACACAGCCCTTTGCTAGATCTCTGAATCCTGACCTCTTCTTGTTCCCTCTACATGCAGTCTTACCCAGCACTTTCTGAAGATCTAGAGACCAGAGACCATCAGACCTACTTTCTGCATTCTGGCCTCACAGGCCTGATAGTCTGTAGCTCCCAGTGGACTTCCAGACTTCAGCTGTGGCTTATCCTTCAACAGGACTCGAAACAATTCTGCTCTGAAATGATGTCCTAACAGCTCCAAAGAAAGCCCAAGTCCCTTGTCCCCAGAGGCCAAGCTTGGAAAAATCGTTCCCTTGTCCAGGTTCCCTGCTTTTCTAGTTCCTTCTAGCTACCTCCTTGGGCAGACATAGAGGTGGCACAAGTGAGAATCACATGTGCCTGGGCTTCCATCTTGTAGAGTGTGGTCTAATAAAGCACATATAGCAAAATAAACTTTGAGTGTGTATGTTCATTTCTGACGTGGGAAGAAACTAGCTTTTTATTTTTTTTAATTTTCATATTTTATTTACATTTCAAATGTTTCAGATTTTCCCTTTGGAACCTCCCCATTCCCTCCGCCTTCCTCCTGCCAATATGGGGATATTCTCCAACCCACCCTCCCACCCACCCACCCACTCTTGTCTTTCCTCCTTGTCATTCTCCTATACTGGGGGATCTAACACCCTCAGGCCCAAGGGCCTCTCCTCCCCCTGACGGATAACAAGACCCTCCTCTGCTGCATTTGTGGCCAGCACCATGGGTCTCTCCATGTGTATTCTTTAGTTGGTGGATCAGTCTCCAGAAGTATCGGGGGTCAGGCCAGTTGTTACTGTTGCTACCTCCCTGGGGCTGCACACTCCCTCAGCTCCTTTAGTCCTTTCTCCAAGCCCTCCATTTGACACGTCACACTCAGAACTACTGTTGCTGCGAAGTGACTCTTGGGTATTTCAAACTTTTGGGCTAATAACCTCTTAACAGTGAGTACATACCATGTTCATTCTTTTGTGACTACATTACCTCGCTCAGGATGATATTTTCAAGATCCATCCATTTGTCTATGAATTTCATGAAGTCATTGTTTTTAATAGCTGAGTAGTATTCCATTGTGTAAATATACCACATTTTCTGTATCCATTCCTCTGTGGGGGGACATCTGGGTTGTTTCCAGCTTCTGGCTATTATAAATATGGCTGCTATGAACATAGTGGAACATGTGTCTTTATTACATGTTGGAGCATCTTCTGGGTATATGCCCAGGAGTGGAATAGCTGGGTCCTCAGGTAGTATTATGTTCATTTTTCTGAGTGTCCGCCAAACTGATTTCCAGAGAGGTTGTATCATCTTGCATTCCCACCAGCAATGGAGGAGTGTTCTTCTTTCTCCACATCCTTGCCAACATCTGCTATCACCTGAGTTTTTGATCTTAGCCATTCTGACTGGTGTGAGGTAAAATCTCAGGGTTGTTTTGACTTGCATTTTCCTGATGACTAAGGATGCTGAACATTTCTTTAGGTGCTTCTCGGCCATTCGAGTTTCCTCAGTTGAGAATTCTCTGTTTAGTTCACTTCCTCATTTTTTGATAGGGTTATTTGGATCTCTGGCATCTAGCTTCTTGAGTTCTTTGTATACTTTGGATATTAGCCCTCTATCAGATGTAGGATTGGTAAAGATCTTTTCCCAATCTGTAGGTTGCTGTTTTGTCCTATTCACAGTGTCCTTTGCCTTACAGAAGCTTTGGAATTTTATGAGGTCCCATCTGTCAATTCTTGATCTTAGCGCACAAGCCATTGGTGTTCTGTTCAAGAACAATTCCCCTGAAACTAGCTTTTTAAAAAAAGTCTTTTTAAACCATTTGCTTGCCGGGCAGTGGTGACACACGCCTTTAATCCCAGCACTTGGGAGACAGAGGCAGGCAGATTTCTGAGTTCGAGACTAGCCTGGTCTACAGAGCGAGTTCCAGGACAGCCAGGGCTAGACAGAGAAATCCTGTCTCGAAAAACCAAAAAAAAAAAAAACAACCATTTGCTTAAGTTACGGAGGTAAGACAAATTAGGAAAAAGAGGTGATATATAGAAAAGGAAAGAAAAATCAGCCAAAAGTCACACAGTCAGAAGTAACTGATACTAACTAAAGGGATTATGAATAATGAATTTGTACAAATGGATGATTTAACAATTAAATTGATTGCTTTATAAACTGTACATTATTTTAGTATCAAAATTCAACAATTTATTTATTTGTTTGTGTGTTATTTATTTATTTATATATTTATTTGGGTTTTTGAGATAGGGTTTCTCTGTGTAACAGCCCTGGACATTCTGGAACTCGCTTTGTAGGTTAGGCTGGCCTCAAACTCAGAGATCTGTCTTTCTCTGCTTCCCAAGTGCTGGGATTAAGGGCATGTGCCACCACACCAGACTCAACAATTTAATTTTAAGGAATTTCTATAGAGAAATACATGAACAGAACTCACACATATATGTGTACATGCCTTCTTGAAATTATTGTAAACATTTTTACACTGGTGTTTCTTATTCTAAAATTGTATTCCTCTCCATTTTGTTGGTTTTGTTTTTTCTCAGATGGTCCATCACTGTAGCCTAGGATGACCCTCAAACTTGTGATATATCCAAGCATAACCTTGAACTTCTGATTCGCTTGCCTCTGTTTTCTGAATGCTTAGATTACGTGTGTGCTATTGTGCCTGATTTTGTGTAGTGCTCTGTAACTTTAATTTTTCAAAGCCTACTTTTAATGATGGTTCTTAAATGCTTCAACCTCCCTTCAAGCTTACCACCCACCAGAGGTAGTGGAAAAGAAAGAATACAGGGGAACTGTTCCTGTTTAGAAATTGTTCTTTAGAGCAAATCCCATCTACACTGTCAGGAAATCAGCAGTCCAGTTCACATGTCAGCAGCGGCAGCTCAATCTACTCACAAACACTTCACAGATACACCAGCAGTCCAGTTTGGTAGAGTCAGGATATCAAACAAGAATCAGCAGCAGTGGCACAACCTAGCAGAGACAGCCAGGCCTCAGCCAAATCAGCTCGAGTTCTGGAGGAGAATCAGGCTTCTTTCACTAATTTAAACAGAAAGGAGGCCTGGAGGCTGAGAAGCTGAGAAGTCATCTGAGAACTAGAATTCCTACCGGTTACCACCCCACACCAGCAAAACAAGTAGGTGACTAAGCTACAGGAGCAAGTTGCAACAGGGCCTTGAGTGCTCACAGCCCTTCCAGCAAATCAAGAGTAGAGCAGCAAATATCACACAAAACAGCTCCTGTGGATCATGCTAACCAAGAACTATACCAGGCAGAGAATTCTGAAGAGCACAGTTCTAATTTAAATAGTGGACACAGTGAGCTCACTCATCTTCCCATCCCACACCCACCGACCTGACTGCCAAGCTCAGGAAAACGTGACATAATGGCAGTGCCATAAATGTCTTCATCAGGATGACGTACTACCAGATATATGATTCTAGGGAAAGGCAGCTGTGCTTGTGATTTTCCTCTTCTGTAACAGCATTTAACAACCAATCTCTTCAGGTTAGCAGACAAAACAACAGGTTTCCTTGTGGCACTGTCATATGTATGTGTCGCTACACTTTGTTATCAACCATTCCCCTCCCCCACTGGCCTTCCCTATGCTGTCTCCTTCTAGATGGTTCTCTTCCAATCCCCACATGGTTTCTCCATCTTCTTTTTTACCACATCATTCCATTATGCTCTCTACTTTCACCCTCCCTCAGATCTTCCTCCAATCTCACGGGTCCCTTGTATTTTCTCCATATAAGCGTGTTGTCTTAGTTAGGGTTTAACTACTGTGAACAGATACCATGACCAAGGCAACTCTTATAAGGACAACATTTAATTGGGGCTTGCTTACAGGTTCAGAGGTTCAGTCCATTATCATCAAGGCAAGAGCATGGCAGCATCTAGGCAGGCATGGTGCAGGAGAAGCTGAGGGTTCTACACCTTTAGCTGAAGGCTGCTAACAGAATACTGGCTTCCAGGCAGCTAGGATGATGGCCTTAAAGCCCATGACCCTCAGTGACACACCTACTCCAACAAGGCCACACCTCCTAATAGTGCCATCCCCTGGGCCAAGCATATATACGCCATCACACATGTCAATCTTATTTTCTTGAATGGGAGTTGAACTTGAATGTAAAGAAACAAACTTCCCTTAATAAACATTACTTCAGTATCTTTTCCATGAATTATTAACCCTTTCAAGGCTCAGAAAAGATTGAATAATATCTTTATAATCTAATCTACAACTATCTTTATCCCAGTCACTTCTCAAGCTTTGGCCATATTTCTGTGGCAGACATACAAATAAAAATAAAACCTTTAGAAGACGTTTTCACCACTAGAACTTTCTGCACAGTCAATCCATACCAACTTTTGCCATAAAACTTGGGAGTCACGGCCCACATTCCACATCAAGTCTGACTACCTGTCCTCTATAGTCTAATAAAAAGATCCATTTTCTTTTTAAGGAGATTTATTCAACCTGGCTAGAGTGGGAAGCAAGTAAAGGAGATCTTATGAATCCTCCAAATCAGTCCTCAGGATCCTGCAGTGTACTTAAAGTATAAATAGGAGCCAAATATAGCAAGACTAAGCAATCCTGGTGGAGGTGTGGTACTGCACAACACTGACCCAACCTTGCCTGGGCTTCTGGCTCATCCTGTAAGGTGGTCTAACAAGTTGTTAGAATGGCATCAACACTCTTTCCAGGAGGCAAGCTCCCCCTCTGGTTATCCCATTTTGCTTCTCCCAGTATGAGATTTTTGGGGAATTTCCATTTCTTTGGGATTTGATGTTTCTATAGTCTGATTGTTTCTACAGTCAAATTGAACACACACACACACACACACACACACACACACACACACACTGTCTTTTTAAAGTACCTCATTTCTGCTACTGAACAGACCTTAAACAAAACCTCTTCTCCCGATGAGTTCTCTCTATCCACACTCTGTCTTGTTCTGCCGTGTTCTATCATTTCTCTGATTTGTCACCAATCAATAAAGACAGCATTTAGTCATTGCTTCCTTATTCTGGACTCATTTTTAAAATCATGCTTCCCCTAGATTTTTTATATCATTGCTACTTCAGAACAATGTTTCCCTCAGTAAGGACCCAGATGTTCTGTGTTAGAGGATCAGAAGTCATCTGTAGTCTCTGGCTCCTAAGGTTCACAGGATCTGAGCCCTGTGCAGACTGTGGGTCTAGGCTACTGAGTCCCTAGGCTTACAGGGCATAGTCTCCAGCTACTTGAGCAGCAGTTTCATGCTGACTCAAAGCTAGACATAGCAAGCATTTTCACTCCGCATGCAAGTGTACGTATGTGTCATCCACACCTCTCAGTCTTCTTGAGATCTCAGACTGAGAACTGGCACTCTCACAGAATGGGGTTCAGCGAGAGAGGCCTCTCCTCCTGCTCCCTTTTTAAAACACTAAGTTCTAAAAATAAGCAGCAAAGCATTGAACAGATTTTGTATTGTAAAGGCATCTGTCTTCTCCGTTTATAAAGGCTGCCCTTTTGTCTCAGGCTAGCTGTAATCACCTGTGGCTGCTGTGCTTAGATGCTTGGGCTGCCCTGAATAGATTGGGGGGGGGGGGGGAAAGAATGGCATTCCCTGCCAGATTCTTATTTTTTATAATTCAGCAAACAAACTACAGAGCTAATTAGATATCCAAAGGCCAAGAAATAGTTCCAGTACCAATGAGACTGTGCTAAATTGACTTTGCTTCAAGCACATTGTTTTTGAGAGGGGGGAGGGAGGGAAGGAGGGAGGGAGGGAGGAGAAAAGGGAGAGGGAGAGGGAGAGGGAAAGAGGGAGGAGGGAGAAGGAGAGAAGGATCATGTGGGATGAATGAGGAGGATCAGGGAGAAGACAAGGGAAAGTGTAACTAGAATATAGTATATGAAAATCATTTTCAATTAAAAAACACACTCAGAGTCATTATTAAAACCACGTTGTGTAATATGCATGACATGTGGCACACTGAGATACAAATGAACTTGACACAGTCCTCATTAGAAGAATTTCTAGAACTTGCTTTTTACTGAGTTGATTATTGCCCACTCTAAACTGCACAACTTCATCTGCATGATCACACTGAATGCTCAGAACCCCAAAGGGAGATGATGTTCCCTCCATTTTATAAGAAGAGAAATGTGTATCCTTCTCAAGCTTCTCACTGTTAGGTGGCAGGGCTGGAATTCACAGTCAGAGATTTTTTTCTATATTGATAACCCACTGCTGTCTCTGCTCTTTCCCAAGAGGGAATTCAAACTGAGTAGAATAGGTAAAAGTTTGGCAGATAGTGGAGAAGAATAAGACATCACTGCTTTGGATTGCAGGAGACATGGGAGACAGTGTTTAGACACAGTGGTGAGGGGGTGCTAGAGCAGAGGCACTGGAAAGCAGGAGGAAACCTGCTTCTGCAAACAGTTATTTTGTCAGTGATAAGATGCATTGAAGGTTGGTGGGAGGATTAAAAAATATAGTCCATTGTTTTTCTGGAGACTGAAAATCTGAAAAACAATGGCCCATGAAGAAGGCGGGGCAGGAAGACACATCTCCTGAACTCTGTGCTCTCCCAAGAGCTGCAGAATTCATACACTTTAACCAAACCCTTTCATGTACTGGTCAAAGTTTCACCAGCAAAGCACATGAAGAGTTGATTGACAGCAGTCATTACCTATCAGTGTCAGTGTCAGTGTCAGTGTCAGTGTCAGTGTCAGTGTAACTTCTGGACATGTCAGCAAATAGTAAGTACCATGGTTTACTTTGCGTAGCTAGGAAGAGCTTTATATAGCTATTTCTCATACAGTGTGTTCTGAATGAAGCTAACTGAACTGCCAGGCATGAGGGATCTTGGGAAGAACTACCCCTTCCAACAAGTTCCAGCATATCCTTCATGGTGAAGGAGAAATACGTGCTGCCTTCTCTTTAACATTGATACCCAATATGATGTCTCCCTGAGCTGTCTGTGTTTTCTGATGTTGATCTGAGCAGGGTGGTTTTCAAGTCATGCAAGAGTCATGTCAACCAGAAGTTCCAAAAACAGCATTCAGGGCTGCCATCACTAACTCAACATGTTTGGCAAATGACTGATAGTTCACATGTTATTTAGACATGAATGGCCAGTGCCACCCTTTGGCAGCCCAGGAGTCCTCTACCATGACACTGTCCTCAGCCATCAGCAGTGACCACCAGGAGTTCTTTGACCACATGACTTGATGATTCACATTTGATCAATTAAAACTGAATTCAAACAATATAAGCTGTTCAAATAACAACCACATCTTCACAGACACGTGGATTGACAAAGGGATTCAGACTTCGGGTAGGAAACCTGAATTGTAAGCTTGTAAGGATTTTAAGAGTTTACCTTAACCCAAGGTTCCTTCTTCATGGATAATAAACAAAGATGTCTCCAAAAGGCATCATGAGCAACCACAAGGTTGCTGGTGGAGTTGGAAGTCTGTAGAAGTCCCTGGAATGGGCTTCTGAATCACCAGGCAGATCTGAGAGTGTTATCATCACCATGGCTACTAGCCTACAATACCACCAGCAACATCAGAGGGAGGTTGATCCTCTGCAGATTCAGAAACCAAGGACCAGAGAGATGAAGTGACCATCCCAGGCTCACATTATCAAATGAGAAATGAGAATAAAGCCAGCATTGCACAGTAAAGTTCATGCTTCTTTTCATCATTGAGAACAGTGATACACACACACACACACACACACACACACACACACACACGCTTCTTACTGTATGCCACGCAAGTTCTCTGTACAGGCGCTGTTCTATCTGTCTTTCCCACACACTCCCCAGCGTCTGGGAGACATACACCTACACCTGCACCTGCACCTGCACCTGCACCTGCACCTGCACCTGCACCTGCACCTGCACCTGCACCTGCACCTGCACC
>JADRCH010000009.1:3616571-3733426 GCA_019843965.1 Rhynchomys soricoides
ACACATATATACATATAATATGAAGGCACAAGAATCACCAAGCAGTAACGAAGAGGCTTGCAACATTGTTGCAACAAAGTGCCTGGTGAGAAACAATTTAAGAAAGGGATGGGTTATTTCCACTTACAGTTTGAGGAGATCCTGTCCATCATGGTGGAGAAGGCATGGCAGCAAGAGCAAGAAGCAGTGGGCCATCAGGAAGCAGGAAGTGAACAGGAAACGGGGCTAAGCTCTTAAACTTTAGCACTCCTCCCCCTATGACTCACTTCCTCTAGCAAAGCTCCACCTCCTAAGATCTCCACAACCTTGGAAACCAGGTGCTCAAACATTTCAGAAGTACACAGCAAATGAGCAAGATGTAATGATACACATATAGGAAACTGTCGTGACAAACCCCACTGCTCTGTATGCTAGCTAACACATTATAAATTACGTAGATAAAAGAGGTTAGAAGACAACTCCCAAGCACCGTGTGCTAGAGTCTTCAGGGAACGACCCAAGGAAAGCTGAATAACAGCTTTCAGAAGATGTCCTTAATGTCTCCATAGATCTAGCTCAACTATTAAAATAAAGTGGAGAGTTTTACAAGATGATAAATTTCAGAGTCTTTCTTGGAGGGATGGGCTCAATCTGGGGTGCTCCTAGGTGCCAGGGAAGGAAAGACACAAGCCGTCCCAGGGAAGGGAAGTGGAAGAGATTAAGAAGGGTCTACCAGGTACCTTGGGCAGTAAGGACCATTCCCCAGCACCCAGCTTCCAACACTCAACACCTCTGCACTCACCTAGCTGCATTCCAAAAAAGGGACCCAGTGCCCTGGTTCCAAAACAAGGGCCTGCAAAAAGACTGACTAGAGCCCGGGAATAGTGGACTCAGAAAACAAGGACAGAACGATGCCAGGCTAGGGAATGAGGGGCAGTTCAAAGGGAGCTAGCCAACTGACAGGAGATACTCCACAAACCAACTTAACTTGGCAAATGGACCCTAAAGGGCTTACCCATTGTAGCTTGCCCCACTCTTAGCAGGCCAATCCCTTTAGCTGGGACACTCCCTAGCTGATAGTGAGCAGCTCATTCAACACAGGGTTTCCTGAAAACAATTTCAGGGCCTGTGGAAGTCCCCAGTGCAAATCAGTGACATCCACTGCCCCTCCCTGGTCCTCTCACACATACTTTTGGAAGAAATCCTGACAAAACCCAGCTCCTGCTGCCACCTCCCCCAGGAGTCCTGCTCCTACCCTTTGTCCCAAGGTTTAGGCAGGATACTCCCAACTCTCCCTTCGGGGTGACTGACACCCCTTCCGAGATTGGTCAGGCGTTCTGTGCTCCACTATGGCTCTGGACCTTTGAACCACCAAGTCAGAATTTAAGCCACTAGGAGACCAATGGGAAAAGGGGGCTTTCCTCTGCTCCCCCAAAGGAGCAGAAAGTGTTTCTTCCATCCCACCACCCTCAACCAGAAACACTTTGTAAAAGGTGCAGAAGAGGAGAGTTCCAAAAAGCACTCCGTACAGCAGGAAGGATTGAACAGAAGCAGAGCTAGCGTTTGAAACCTGACTCTTGAGGACTCCCCAGAGGTGTGACCCAGCATCTAAGATTGCACTTGAGAAGCATGTACAGACTGGGCAAGCATCTATAACCATATCTCTCCAAGGAAAGCCAGGGGTGAGACTAGAACACTGAGAGAACAATGAATCCAGCAATCAGGCCAGACAACACCATCCACCCTACTGCTATCTGGCTTTCTTCTGCTCGTGTACCTTTCCTGTTCTTAATACCCTATGGCGGTTTAGCAGGGCAGCTCTGTCCTGCTCTCTTCTTGAGCCTGTACAACTCTTGACTCGCTCCTTACTCTGCTTCTTTCCTTTCCAAAACAAAACCATATACTAGGATGGAGTCTCACCTCAACCTCCAGAGACCTGAGACTGTTCTGTTATCTAATCCCCTCTCTCTTTCTTTCTTTCTCTCCCCCCTCTCTCCTCCAGTCTACCTGGAGTCTTCCTCATCTCCTCCCTTTTTGTCCCTACTGCTGTCCCTACTGATGCACCCTCTACTA
Organism: Rhynchomys soricoides; assembly: GCA_019843965.1. Taxonomy (NCBI): domain Eukaryota; kingdom Metazoa; phylum Chordata; class Mammalia; order Rodentia; family Muridae; genus Rhynchomys; species Rhynchomys soricoides. Next base: position 3,618,624 of record JADRCH010000009.1, read on the forward strand.
TCTACCAGTCTGATAACAATCACTACCCTCATTCTGTTCTCCCTTTCCTCTCTGCTCATACCAAAAGTAATTAATAATGCTGTGAGTGTCCCTTTTCTTCTTAACATACCGGATACACACAGTATGACTGTTTTTTTATTTGATAACTACTGTATTTTTTAGTGTGGGTCTACTTTTGTTGGAAATTATAGTTGCAAGCAGTATTCTATTCTCAAGAATACAGAGACTGGTGCCCTGAACACCCTGCAACAGAAGAAAACACCACGTAAGCCCTACTATAATTAGTCACTCTTAAACATTGTAATCACTTCCTCTGGAAGTATAAGGTTCCTTAGTTAGGGCTTTATTGCTGTGAAGAGACACCATGACCATGACAACTCTTCTAAAGGAAAACATTTAATTTCCGAGGATTTGTTCATTATCTTCACGGTGGGAAGTATGGCAGCATGCAGGCAGACATAGTGCTACAGAGATAGCTGAGAGTTTCTTCTACATCTAGTTCCACAGGTCGCAGGTAGTGACAATAATACACTGGCCAGGCTTGAGCTTCTGAGACCTCAAAGCCCACCCCCTAGTGACATACTTCCTCTAACAAGGCCATACCTACTTCAACAAGGCCACACCTCCTAATACTGCCACTTTCTATAGGCTTATGAAGGCTAATTTTATTCTAACTACCATAAAGGGTGACTTAAACTTTAAAAAGTTGGGGGCTGGCGAAATGGCTCAGCGGTTAAGAACACTGGCTGCTCTTCCAGAGGTCTTGAGTTCAATTCCTAGCAACCACATGGTGGCTTATAACCATCTGTAATGGGATCCGATGCCCTCTTCTGGTGTGTCTGAGGACAGCTACAGTGTACTCATATATATAAAAAAATAAATAAATATTTTAAAAAAAAACTTTAAGAAGTTAAATCAACAACCCGACTCCAGATGTATAAGTCCTAAAACAAAAGAATAAGAAACATGAAAAGGGGAACAATATATTTCCTTCAAAAATTATTAATCTTGTATTAATGAATTAGGTGAAATTCCAAAGAATGTTTCCTGGTTATAAAAATGTTCAAAGAAACAAACAGGTCACAAATAAACTAAATGAATTGCAAAGGGATACAAACAGACATCTGAATGGAATCAGGAAGTTAATACAGGATATAAAAATGGGCTGCAGTGAGGAGATGGAAATATTGGTGAAAAATCACACTGAAAGAGTGGGAAAAAATAAGAAGTCAAAAAATCTTAGTGCAAAGCCTGAGCAATAGAAGAGATCACAGGAATTACAGGATATCAGAGTTTGGTAGAGAGATTTGAACATTCTGTCAGTGACAAGGATAAATTAATGAAAATGTACAAACAGAACCTGTGAGATCATGGAGGACATGAAACAACCGAATCCATGAATCATGGGCAAAGGTGAGGGGAAAGAACTTCATGCCAAGGCATAGAATATTTTCAGTTAAATCACAGAAACTTCCCCAGTCTAGAAAAAGATAGGTCCATTGTGATACAAGAGGCATTTAGAATACAAAAAAATCAAGACTAAAAAAAAAATTCCACATCATATTATGATTAAAACACTAAATATATAAAACAAAGGAAGAATATTAAAGCTTCAAGAGAAAACACCAAGTCACATTAGAGGCAGGCCATCAGAATAACGACAGATATGACAGAAAACTTAAGATTCCAGAGGGGTTGGAGTAATATATTTCAAGTGCTACTCAGATTTTCAGCAAAATGGGGAAAGGTAAGAGAGGGAGGAGAGAGAGAGAGAGAGAGAGAGAGAGAGAGAGAGAGAGAGAATTCATGGCCACTAAGCCAACTCTTCCAATGACACTGGAAGGAATTCTTCAGACTGAAGGAAAAGATAAATACATCGAAACAGTAGAGGACAAGCAAGTGAAACTAGAAAACAAATGTATCTCTAGGAAAACATCTGACACCTTCACTCTCCCTCCTCCCCTCCAATTCCAGTGCTCCAGTCTGATCCTCAGCTTCTCACAATCCATCTGCTGCAGCCTTGCCTTCCTCTCTGACCCCATTCCCAGCACATCACAGATTACCAGTAGCCTTCCTCCACTACCTCATACCTTTGTCTCAGCCATAAGCTTTACAGGTATTTCCTGGAAAACCTCCTGCCTAGGGAATCTGGTTGGTGATTTTTACCCTTCCTCCTCTCCACAAGTTCTAAGCCCTCAGTCTTGCCCCCAGCTTTGTAGCAGATGACCTGCTGTGTCCTTCCTCTTTGACCCCATTTCCAGAGGCTTTTTGGATCTTAGTTGCATATCCAGCTTTCCTTACTCCTGTGGACCCTCATAGCCAGCCCTACCACATTCCTTAGTGTTTGATCCCAGTAAACTCATTCAACCTGGGACCCCCAGTGACCATAACAGGCAAGATCTCAGAAGCACTCTCTACCAAGCAACCCACGGGCATCACACTCTTCTAAGAACCAAAAAGGGCAACAGAAACCAAAGAAGGAACACCCACCCAACAAACACAAGACCAAATATCAGCACCTGGAATTACAATCATCCAAGTTCAGATGCCTAACTAAGCACCAGGTTATAAGCACAATCAATAACAGACAGGACAATATGCCTTCATTAGAGCCCAGCAACCCTACTACAGTAGGCTCTGAGGAATGCAATATAGATGAAGCAAGACAGGGACTTCAAAATAGCTATTATGAATACAATCAAGGACCTTAAAGAAGATATGAATAAAGCCATTGATGAAATCTATAAAAACATAAACAAACAATGGAATGAGATGAAGAAGACTAATTACAATGTGAAAGTGGAAATGGAATTATTAACCTGCCCTGTGGCTGGTGAGGCTAAGTCTCCAAGGATTGAAGGATATTCCAAAGACCTTTGTGGGGAACCAGGGGACTCCAGGTTTTCAAGCTCAAGAGTAGTGTAAACAAAGCAGTTTTCATTTTTATTATTAAAGTAAGTAAAACAGAAGATAACATTTACAAGTACAACAAGGCAATACACCTGGCTTCATGTCTTTATCATCTTTGATCATGTGAAAAGTGTCAAGAATATTCCTCTCAAGCCTTTGTCTTTCCCACAGAGATAAAACAGACATGCCAAGAACTTCCCTTCATGTCTTCACTTTTAAATACATTAACTTATCATAGCTTAAATAATTCTTTAAGGAAGAATTGCAGGAAAACCATTCTATCCTATCCATAGTTCACAGTAAGTTACAGCTTTCTTACACAGGCTCTCACATGGAATCAAAACAGAAAACCTAAGCTGGGGAAAACTAGAAATGAAAAATGTAGAAATTCAAACAGGAACTACAGAGGCATGCTTCACCAACATGAATGTAAGAGATGGAAGAGAGAATCTCAAGTATTGGAGATAAGATAGAAGAAATGGATATCTTGGTCAAAGAAAAGTTAAATCTAAAAAATCCAAGCACAAAACATTCAGGAAATCTGTGACACTATAAAAAGACCGAATCGATGAGTAATAGAAACAGAGGAAGGAGAAGAAACACAGGTCAAGGGTAGAAAGAAATATTTTCAGCAAAACCATAGAAGAAAATATCTCAAACCTAAAGAAGGAGGCTCCTTTCAAGATACAAGCAGAATACAAAACGTCGAATAGATAGGACCTGGAAGAAAATTCCCCACAACATATAATAATCAAACACTAAGCATACAGAACAAGAAAGAACATTAAAAACTGCAAGGGAAAAGACCAAGTAATACATAAAAGCAGACCCATTAGAATAACTCTGGCTTCTCAATACAGATTCTAAAAGCCAGAGGACCTGGACAAACTCTAAGGGACTAAAGATGTCAGCACACACAACTATACCCAGCAAAACATACAATCACAATGGATGGAAAAAGAAAGACAGCCCAAGATAAAACCAAGTTTAAGCAGTATTTCTCTACTAATCCAGCTCAATAAGTGTGAGGGGGCACAATAAAGAAACTGCCAACATGACTGCTTCATTGGTGGGGGTGGGGTTATTGTAGATACAAGAGAGACAATATCCAGAGGCTTCTGGAATAGACTGGAACAGAGAGTAAAGAAAGCAGATTGGACATGGCCAGGGCTAGGGAAGTAGAAGAACAGGTGAGAACAGTGGAGATAGCAAGAGACAGAGCCTAGTGAAACCTAGAGCAGAGAAACCCAGAAAATAGAGAGTAACAAGATAGTGCCAAAGTAGCAAAATAGCTCAAGAGAGCACAGGGTGGACACCCCATGCAGGTTATAAGTAGAATGAGCATAGTCCAGCTTGAGCTTGTTTCTAGATGCATAAAGGACCTGAGACATAACATTCAGAAGGCACTAGACCAGAAATTTCAATATGAAGAGGTTAACCACATAAAAGAAAACACAAGGAATAGATAATATCTAAGCAGCAAAGGAAGGGGGAGGGAGCCCACACCATAACAAGAAAATAACAGGAATCAACAAACTGCTCATTGATAACTCCCAACACCAATGGTCTCAGTTCCTTACTAACAGATTAGATTCAGAAACAGGATCCATCTTTCTGTTGCAGTCAAAGAACATGCATCAACATCAAGGATTGGCATCACCTCAGAGTAAAAGAGTGAAAAAGATTATCCATGTAAGTGGACCCAATAATTAAGTGGGTATAGCCATTTTAATATCTGACAAAATAGACTTCAAACCAAAACCAATCAGAAGAGATAAGGAAGAATAATACATACTCATCAAAGGAAAAATCTACCAAGAGGAGATTGCAATTCTAGACATCTATGCACCAAACACAAGGGCACCCTAGTTCATAAAAGAAACCCTACTAGGGCCGGGCAGTGGTGGTGCATGCCTTTAATCCCAGCACTCAGGAGGCAGAGGCAGGTGGATTTCTGAGTTCGAGGCCAGCCTGGTCTACAGAGTGAATTCCAGGACAGCCAGGGCTACACAGAGAAACCCTGTCTCAAAAAACCAAAAACCAAAAACCAAACAACAACAACAAAAAACCCCTACTAGGGCTAAAATCACATATTGACCCTCACGCAGTGATAGTGAGAGACTTCAATACCTCACTCTCACCAATAGACAGATCATCTAGACTAAAACCAAACAGAAATGATGGAGATAAATGACACTGTAAACCAAATGGACCTAACGGATATTTATAGAATACTTAACTGAAACACAAAAGAATATACTTTCTTAGCAGCTCATGGAACCTTTTTCAAAATTGACCACATATTGGAACACAAAGCAAGTCTCAACAGACACAAAAGTCCTATCTGACCACCATAGATTAAAGCTAGATAATAATAACAAAAGAAACAACAAAAAGCTTACAAACTCATATAAACTGAACAACTCACTGCTGAATGAAAAATTGGGCAAGACAGAAATTAAAAAAAGAAATTAAAAAGTTCTTAGAATTGAATAAAAATGAAAATACAACATACTAAACTTATGGAACACAATGAAGGCAGTTCTGAAAGACAAGGTCATAGCACTATGTGCCTACATAAAAAATTGGAGAGATCTCACATTAGGAACTTAACACCACACATGAGTGCTCTAGAATTAAAAAAAGAAATATCATCCAAAAGGAGTAGACAACAAGAAATAATAGAACTCAGTGCTAAAATCAATAAAATAGCAACAAATGATCAAACAACAATAACAACAAAGCCCACAAAGAATCAAAGAAACAAAGAGTTGATTCTTTGAGAAAACCATTAAGATTGAGAGACAGCCAAATTAATTAAATGGCAAAGAGAAATATGCAAATTAACAAGGTTAGAGATGAAATAGGAACATAACAATGCCACTGAAGAAATATAGAAAATCGTAGAAACATGTTTTAAAAACCTGGACTCTACCAACTTGGAAAATCTAAAAGAAATGGATAATTTTCTTGATATTTGCCATCTACCAAAGTTAAATCAATAACATCCAAGCAATTTAAACAGACCTATAACCCTACTGAAATAGATACAGTAATTAGAAGTTTCCCAACCCCCCAAAATCCCAGAGGTAGCATTCTACCAAAATTTCAAAGAAGAAATCACACCAATACTCCTCAAATTATTTCACAAAATAATAACAAGAGGAACATTTCCTGCTTATTTTTATAAGACCACATTTACCTTGACACATAAACCACATAAAGGTACAACAAAAAAAGAGAATTACAAACCAACTTCTCTTATGAATATAAATGCAGAAATTCTCAACAAAACACTTGAAAGCTGAATTTAAGAATACACTAAGAATATATCCATCATGATTAAGTAGGTTTTATTCAAGAGGTTCAGAAATGATTCAAAATATACAAATCAATAAATATAATCTAGCATATAAATAAGCAGAGATAAAGACAAAAGCCACATAATCAGTCATAAAATACAGAAAAGATATTGCCAAAGTCCAATGCCCCTTCATAATAAAAGTCCAGGAGAGACTAAGGATACTACAGTCATACCTCAAAATAGCAGAGGTACATTTATGTCAAGTCCACAGCCAACATCAACCAAAATGGAGGTAAGCTCAAAGTATTTTCACTAATATCGGAACAAGACAAGGATTTCTTCTCCCTCCATCATATTCAATATGATAACTAAGTTTTACTAGAGCAATAAGATAGAGCAGAATGAGATCAAGGGGCATATAAACAGGAAGAAAAGAAGTCAAAGTATCTTTGCAAGTGAAGGACTTCTATGATAAAATCTTTAAGACACTGAAGAAAGAAATCAAAGATTTAAGAAGATGAAAATGTCTCCCATGCACATGAATCAATAGGATTAATATAGTAAAATGCCCATTCTACCAAAAGCAACCTACAGTAAAGGACAATTTCAGCTTCACATGGAAACACACACACACACACACACACACACACACACCCTTCAGGATTTGCTAAAACAATTTTAAAAAGACTTCTTGCCTGGCAGTGGTGGTGCACGACTTTAATCCCAGCATTTGGGAGGTAGAGACAGGTGAATTTCTGAGTTTAAGGCCAGCCTGGTCTACAAAATGAGTTCCAGGACAGCCAGGGCTATACAGAGAAACCTTGTCTCAAAAAAACCAAAAAACAAAAAACAAAAAAACAAAAACAAAAACAAAAAAAACGACTTCTTCAAGTAGCACCATCCCTGATCTCAAATGAGACTACAATAATAAACTATATAAATAAAACTATGTAAGAAAAGCTATAGTAATGAAAAACAGCATGATACTGACACCAAAAACAGACAAGCCAATCAATAGAATTGAGTTGAAGACCCAGACATAAGTCCACATATCTACAGACACCTGACTTTTATAAAGAAGACAGAAATACACACTGGAAAAGATACAGCATCTTCAACAAATGTTGCTGGTCAAACTGAATGGCTGTATATAGAAGAATGCAAAAAAATCCTCACGTATTACCCTGCACAAAACTCAACTCCAAATGGATCAAAGACTTCAATGTAAGACCAGGTACACTGCCTCTGATAGATGAGAAAGTGGGGAATAGTCTTGAACTCATTGGCACAGAAAATGATGTTCAGAACAGAAGAACCCTGATAGCACAGGCAGTAAGAACAATTAATAAATGGGACTTCATGATACTGAAAACCTTCTGTATAGAAAAGGACACTGTATTTGGAAAAAGTGATAGGATATAGAATGGAAAAGTATTTAACCAATTACATATGAAATAGCAAGTTAACATCTAACACATATAAAGAATTAAACAACCTGGACCTCAAGAAAATAAGCAACCTAATTAAAAATGAGGTACAAATGTAGACACAGAATTCCCAAAAGAGGAAACACAAATGGCTGAGAACTACTTAAAGAAATATTCAACATTCTTAATCATCAGGTAATTGCAAGTTAAAAAGCACTTTGAGATTTCATCTTTACACCAGTCAGAATAGCCAACATCAAGTAAACAAATGACAGCCCATGCTGGTGAGGATGTGGAGTAGGGGAAACATTCATCAACTGCTGGTGAGGAGTGCCAAATTGTATACCCATTATTGGAATCAGGGATGTGTTTCCTCAGGAAGCTGGGAATAGATCTACCTCAAGATCCTTACATGCCACTTGGACATATGCACAAATGATGCTCCATATTATGACAGAGACATCTGCTCAAACATGTTCACTGCTACTCTATGCATAATAGCTAAAAATTGGAAATAGGCTAGGTGTCTGTCAATGGATGAATGAATAAAGAAAATGCAGTAATTAAAACAGTGGAATACTATTCGGCCATTAAAAATAATGAAATTATGAAATTCACAGTAAATGGATGGAGCTAGGAAAAAATCATTCTGAGTAAGGTAACCCAGACCTAGAAAGAAAAATATGATATGCATTTATTTATATGTGGATTTTTTTTTCTGTTAACAAGCTATAATCCATATAACCACAATGGTTAGGTACATATAGATAAAGGACAAGGGAGGAGGGCTGGATCCCTCTAGGAAAGGTAAATCAAATAGTTATGGATGGATGAGGCAGGGCACAGGAATGAGAAGGTGAAATGGAGAGGAGGAAAGAGGGGTGCAAGAAAGGGTATTTATGGAGGGACAGCTACAACTAAGGGTCATTTGATGGGGTCATATGGGAAAGTAATACAGTAGAAGCTTCCTAAAATATATACATGTATGAAGGTGATCTAACTGGAATTGCCAAATAACAGGGGGAGATGGAGCCCTAACTGAATATCTCTTGTCACCAAATGAAGTTTTCAGTACTAGGAATAGGTTATATCTTATCAAGTTGTTGGCCAAAGGGCCCCATGGGAATGTCTAAACAACTCAGTATACTGCTAATAGGAAGGTGGGGTCCTATTACTGAAGACTTTACCTACACAATTCAAGTGGCCAGCCCTAAAGTCACATACATGCAAGCACACTAAATGGTCTCAGCAGTGTGTGTGTGTGTGTGTGTGTGTGTGTAACAGTGGTGAAAGCAAAAGAGGCCATAGATTTGAGAGTGAATGGAGGGAGACACGAGAAGACTTGGAAGAAGGAGATGAAGGGAGAAAGAACTATATATAACACAGTATTCATATGTGTACATGGTGAACACACATTCATTCAGGAAAATTATTTATACACATAGATTTAAAAATAAATATCATTTTTAAAGACAATAGACTCTTGTGCCTAGTGAAAGAAATTTTAATTCAGAGTAACATTACACCTTTGCCATGGTTACTACTCCACACTCATGTAGGTCTATACTGACAAAGAACAATGTGTAGGGCAGAAAGCTTTTTTTAAATGCAATCTTTAAGGAAAAGAGTTTGAACAACTCTAAAGGTATAGCCAAGGTGCATGTTACAAAAAGGTGGTAATTGTTAAACAGAATCTGCTCTGTAGTGAACAAAAGAGAAAGTGTCCTAAGAGCAAGGCCCTGCCCAACAAAGGCTCCTGCCAATTGTGAAAATGCAGATTAATTTAAAAGAAGACAGCCAGAACTCTGCTGCCTAAGGCACTCCACTCCTGGAGACTGACAGCCTGGAAAAAAATTTCCTCAGTGTTAGCATACTCGGCCAAGGGGCAGGGCTCCACCTAAATCTCTGGTCAAATACCCTGAAAGGAAGAAACTTAGGAGAGAAAGGGTTTATTTTCTCTCACAGTTCCAGGTTACAGTTCATCATAACAGAAGAATCGAAGGGAGAAGAACTTAAAACAGCTAGTCATATCCCATCTACAGCCAAGAACAGAAAGAAATAAATACAGGCTTGCTCCACTCATATAGTAAAGAACTCAAGCCTAGGGAATGGTGCTGCCCACCTTTAGGCTAGGTCTTCTAACATCAACTAATGTGATCATCCACATGAGGGACCCTAAAGGCCTTTTCCAGTCCCACACACTCCTTACAGCTTCCCCCTCCCACCTGGGGTCAAGGCTAGGCCAAGTTCCAGTCTCTACCCACAGGAACGTTCTTGAGTAAAAAATTCTCAGAAAAATCGCAGAATGTACTAACTGATAGTCACCTGACCCTCAGGAAAGTTACAGGTAGAGTTCAAATGCATGCCATAATCTGCCTATGCTTGCTAGCCAGTAGATTTAAAGGTCAATATGCTTAGCTAGTAAGTTTGAACTGTAACCTTGCTGATGTAACCTGTGCCCTTAAAAAGTATAAAAACTGCTTGTAATAGGCATTCAGGTCACCTTCTAGTCACTTGCCTTGAAGGATTAATTAAAGGTCAACCCGGAAGCATTGGAAAATAAACCTCTTGCTTTTGCATGGATCTGTGTCTCATGGGGTTGGGGGTGGCTTTGAAAGACCCTGGCCTTTTAAAAAGAGAAGAAAAATGCCCCTAGACTCAGCACACACCGACAGTTCTGGAAATGGTTGTTTTGCCTTGACTCCTATCCTGTTGATCAACCACAGATATCACAATGAACTTCAGCTGCTCAGGGTCGATGTCCTCTGCCCTGGTGTGGGTTATGAGCTCGGCCCAGTGCACTGCCTTCCCGAATAAACCTCGTGTACTTGCAGCAAGTTCAGTCTCTCGTGAGTCATTGGGGGTCACGTCTTCCCGAGACTTGAGTGAGGGTCTCCCCAAACTTGGGGGTCTTTCATTGGGGGCTCGTCCGGTATTTTGCGACCACCCTAGTCTCCGAGAACCCACTTGGAGGTGAAATTCTGTCCGTTTCTGTGTTTGTCTGTGTTGGGTAAAATTTGGATCTGTCTGAAAAGCACTTTTGGTTTTGCGGCTGCTCTTGGTCTCGTAAGAGTCTCTGAGTCGTGGTTGACAGACGTGTCAGGAAAGACCACAGGCCGTGGCCCTGGAGGATGCTCCAGGTGGGGAGGAGTGCAGGGGACGCCTGGAAGACTCCTATCGGGTGGGCTCTGATCGAGCCTTTCTGTTTCCTGCACGCCTGAAGCTGTCCGCCACACTTTCGTTTTTGTGTCTTCTGTCTTTTTGTTTATTAGTGTTATTTGTGTGTCTGACTTTCTGACTGACGATGGGACAGACTGTGACAACTCCTCTGACTCTGTCTTTAGACCATTGGACTGAAATCATAGATAGGGCACTCAATTTGTCAGTGGAGGTTAAGAAAGGACCGTGGCAGACTTTCTGTTCTTCAGGGGGGCCGACCTTCCATGTCGGCTGGCCCCCCCAAAGGCACTCTTGATCTGTCTGTTATCTCTGCAGTGAGAGCCATCGTCCTCCAAGAAGGACCAGAGGGCCATCCCGATCACGCCCCTTACATCTTTGTCTGGGAGGATCTTGCACAAAACCCCCCTCCATGGCTCAAGCCGTGGGCTCAGAAACGAAAGCCAGGCTCCCGAGTTCTGGCTCTCAGTGAGTCAGAACCCAAACCGAAAGCAAAAACTTCAAAGCCTGAGGCTAAAGCCTGAGGCTAAACCCGAGAGCCAGCCCTCGGCTCTTCCTAGGATCTACCCTGAGATCAAGGAGCCCCCTGAATGCCCCCCTCCTCCTCCGCCACCTTACCCCCTCCCCCAGGTGCTGGATCCTGGTGCGGTTGGCAGCGTGGAGGAAGGACCAGCTGCAGGGACCCGAAACCAGTGCTCTCAGAGTCCTGCGCAGGGTCCCAGAAAACTGGACTCCACCACTGCATTGCCGCTTCGCATCTACGGGCCCCGGTTGACCCACCTTAGCTCCAACCCCTCCAATACTGGCCATTTTCCTCCACTGACCTTTATAATTGGAAGACTAACCACCATTCTTTTTCAGAGAATCCCGCCAGTTTAACAGGACTGGTGGAATCCCTAATGTTCTCGCATCAGCCCACTTGAGATGATTGTCAACAACTCTTACAGGTTTTCTTCACTACAGAAGAAAAGGAGCAGATTCTCCTGGAAGCTTGTAAAAATGTACCAGGAGCGGATGGGGCACCAATCAGCCTCCCGAATGAGATAGATGCTGGATTTCCCCTGAACCGCCCTAATTGGTATTTTAATATGGCTGAAGGTAGGGATCGGCTGACAGTCTATCGCTGGGCTCTTGTGGCAGGTCTCAAAGGGGCAGCCAGGCGCCCCACCAATTTGGCTAAGGTAAGAGAGGTCCTCCAAGGCCCGACTGAACCCCTGTCTGTGTTCTTAGAACGCCTGATGGAGGCCTATCACCGATATACTCCTTTCAACCCCACTTCTGAGGGTCAGCAGGCGGCAGTGGCCATGGCTTTCATAGGACAGTCAGCAACAGATATTAAGAAAAAGTTACAACGTTTAGAATGACTGCAGAACCTGTCCTTACAGGATCCCAGTTAAGGAAGCCGAGAAAGTGTTTCATAAGAGGGAGACAGAGGAAGAAAGGAGTGAGAGGGAGAAGCGGGAAGCAGAAGAAAGAGAGAATCGGAGGGATCTTAGGCAGGAGAGGAATTTGAGCAGGATTTTGGCCACAGTAGTAGGAGATAAGGACAAGACAGGATTCAGACAGACAGGGAACCTGGGCAACCAAAGGTCACAGATGGGAGAAGATGAGCGAAGACCCCCTCTGGGGAAGGACCAATGTGCCTACTGCAAGGAAAAAGGACATTGAGCAAGAGAGTGCCCAAAGAAATGGGCCCCCAAGGTCCTGGCCTTAGAGGATGATGATTAGAGGGAACGGGGCTCGGACCCCCTTCCCAAGCCTAGGGTAACCTTGACTGTGGGGGGGACCCCCATGGACTTTCTGGTAGACACTGGAGCTGAGTTTTCCGTCTTAAAGCAACCATTGGGCAAGCTGAGAAACAAAAAGACTGTTGTCATTGGAGCCACAGGACAAAAACAGTATCATTGGGAGGCTTAATGGTAATGTGTTTTGTGTGTCAAATTGACAAGGGGTCAATTGTACTGGCTACTTTTGTGTATCAACTTGACACAAGCTGGAGTTATCATAGAGAAAGGAGCTTCAGTTGAGAAAAATGCCTCCACGAGATCCAGGTGTAAGGCATTTTCTCAATTAGTGATCAAGGGCAGAGGGCCCCTTGTGAGTGGTACCGTCTGTGGGCCGGTAGTCTTGGGCTCTATAAGAAAGCAAACTGAGCAAGCCAGGAGAGGCAAGAAAGCCAGTAAGCAGCGTTCCTCCATAGCCTCTGCTTCAGCTCCTGATACCTGACCTGCCTGAGTTCCAGTCCTGACCTCTTTTGGCGAAACCCTTTCCTCCCCAACTTGCTTCTTGGTCATGATGTTTGTGCAGGAATAGAAACCCTGACTGAGACAAACTGGTACCAGTGTAGTGGGGTATTCCTGTGACAACCTGACCATGTTTTGGGGAGGACTGTGGAAGGACTTTGGAACTTTGGGCTAGAAGATCCATTCAGTGTTAAGAGCTCTATGGAATGTTGTTTAGGAGCTTGGAAGATAATGTTGAGAACAGTGCAGAAGATGGAGGCCTGGTTTGTGAAATTTCAGAGGGAAGATTAAAGACTCTTATCAGGGCTGTTGCTGTTATGAAGATTCTGTAGTTTTGGTTAGCTGGGGATGAAGAAATCAGCTGTGATTAACAAGATACCAGAACTACTAAAGCAAAACCATTGCATTGCTGGGACTATTGATGCTGGTTAGCTGGAGCTAAGATATTAACAGTGATTAAGAAGAGACCAGCATCATTGAGGTGACATCTTCTAGGAAGTGTTTTCTGAGAGCATAAAGAGGCTGTGTTCCAGAGATAGCCAAGGTTGTACCTTGTGCTGTGGCAGGACTTGGTAATGTGTAAGAGTCACCCAGGTAGTACTGGTTTCGAAGGAATGAAGGACTCATGAAGAGCAGCTGAGGCTCAGGCACTGTGAGAGGCCGCAGAAGGCCATTGGTGAAGGTGCAGCCTCAGTTGCAATTGATGACCCAGGACTGAAGGGGTCATGCAAAGGAGATGAGGCTTGGCACCACGAAGAGAACCTATGAGAGGCTGTTGGTCAAGCCTAGTTGCAGCGGAAGACAGCAGTGTTTTGGAGATGCCAGTACCATGAAATGACCACCAAGAACAGCAGCAGCAGTGGAATACAGGCATCTGGAGCCTAGAAGACAAGGTTTGTGAGGAACTGAGAAAATCGTGAGTGGATCCAAGACATTGGAAGGTTGGAGTTTGGTTTTGCTTTTGATTGTGACTGTGCCCTGATATATTTTCCCTCCTGAAGGAAGAAGGTATTTTAGTGGAGCCCACAGTTAAGAGACTTTTAATGGTAAAATGACTTTGAATTTGAAGAGATTGGATGTTTAAAAGGGACTGAGATGTTAATATGTACAAAGATTAAGCAGGCCAAATGTGGCAACAAATACTTGCTAGTTTTTATAGACACCTTCTCAGGATGGGTAGAAGCTTTTCCCACTAGGACCGAGACTGCCAATGTGGTGGCTAAGAAGATCCTTGAGATTTTTCCAAGGTTTGGAATTCCTAAGGTAATCCGGTCCAACAATGGACCAGCCTTTGTTGCCCAGGTAAGTCAGGGACTGGCCACCCAACTGGGTATTAATTGGAAATTACATTGTGCTTACAGACCCCAGAGCTCAGGTCAGGTAGAGAGAATGAAGAGAACTTTAAAAGAGACCTTGACCAAATTAGCCTTAGAGACCAGCAGGAAGGACTGGACAGCCCTCCTTCCTTTTGCCCTGTTCCGAGTTCGGAACACCCCTGGAAGGTTTAAACTCACTCCTTCTGAGAATCTATGTGGGGGACTACCACCACTTACAGAGGTGGGTGGAGTTTTCGACCCTGATGCTTCTCTTCTCAACCCCTGTTTACCCGATTAAAGGCCCTTGAGTTGGTCAGACGCCAAGCCTGGGAACAGCTGAAGGGGGCCTACGAGACTGAGAGTCCAGAGGTGCCCCATCAGTTCCAGGTTGGGGATGCTGTTTTGATCCGGCGCCATCGAGTGGGCATCCTCGAACCTCGCTGGAAGGGGCCGTACTTAGTACTTCTAACCACCCCCACGGCAGTCAAGGTAGAAGGCATCTCAGCCTGGATCCACGCTTCCCATGTCAAGAGAGCGTCAGAACCAGCTCAGGATGACAACTTTGCTTTCTGCCTTGATAGGGCCTCTGATGATTTTGCTTCTTTTGCTCATTAATAGGACCCTGTTTAATCAATAGATGACTATAGTTCTAAGAGTAGAACTATGCTCTAGAAGAAGTGGGGATGAAAGACCCTGGCCTTTTAAAAAGAGAAGAAAAATGCCCCTAGACTCAGCACTAGAGCCATAGGTCACCCAGGGCCTAAGATGGGCTAAACTCACACACACACACACACACACACTCCCAACAGTTCTGGGAAATGGTGGTTTTGCCTTGACTCCTATCCTGTTGATCAACCACAGATGTCACAATGAACTTCAGCTGCTCAGGGTCGATCTCCTCTGCCCTGGTGTGGGTTATGAGCTCGGCCCAGTGCACTGCCTTCCCGAATAAACCTCGTGTGCTTGCAGCAAGTTCGGTCTCTTGTGAGTCATTGGGGGGTCGCGTCTTCCCGAGACTTGAGTGAGGGTCTCCCCAAACTCGGGGGTCTTTCAGCTTCTCTGGGGAGACTTCTCGAAGTAAGTACCACTAACGGAGGGTTGGAGTCTTACACACAGGTCATCCTAAACCAGACAATCTTTCATAAAGACTTTCTTCCTAGATGATTCTAGATTGTATAGAGTTAATAATTAAATTAACAGCCCAGCAGTGGTAGGGTGGTTCACACCTTTAATCCCAACACTCAGGAGGTAGAGGCAGGCAGATCTTTGAGTTAAAGACCAACCTAGTCTACAGAGCAAATTCCAGGACAACCAGTGCTACACAGAGAGACTCTTCCTCAAAAAATCAAAGGGGCAGGGGGGTGTGGACAATTACTACTCCTTTTCAACTAAACTCAGCAGTCTGAGCCATAACCCCTGACCTCTAGTATCTCATGTTTATCTCATAATGTAAAATTTAGTTTACTTAAAATCTCTCTTAATGTTTTAAACTCCAGATACTTTTAAAAGTCCAAAGTCTCTTAATTGTAAGTGCCTATAAAAATCTAAAACAAGTTATATACTTCCAACTTAGAATGGTGCAAAGTAAGTATACCTTTTCCAAAAGAGTCAAGGGCGTAATATAATACTAAAACAAAGCCAAAATCCATCAGAGTAAATGCCAAATCCTGAAGCTCTGCGTCTGGACCTGGGTGACATAATATCTGTGCTCCAAAGGCTTCAGGCAGGCCCATTCTTTCAGCCTTGTCTGAAGTACACAGAGCTTCTCTCTTATGCTTAGGCCAGCTCCATTCCAGATCTTCATCTCTGCATAGCCAATGTCCGAAGGCCCAGGCATCTCCAATATGCTGGAGCTATGACTGCAACGGACTCACCACAGCTTCAATCGATAGACTTCTCAGAGTCTCTGTACAAGGACTCTAACCCTGCCACTCAGTGCCTGGTCTCAGATGCTCTGCATGATTTCCTCAATATTACATCTTTCATGCCTTCAAAATCAGTACCACATGGACAATGCTTGTCAATTAGCTAAGCAAATGTTAGCTTTGTCTTGCTGTAATTAAACACCATAACCAAAATCCACTAGGGTCAGAAACTTATGTTTCCACATCATAGTCATTTATCAAAGAAAGTTAGAGAGGAACTCAAGGCAGGAATCTGGATGGAGGAATGGAAACAGAGGACACAGAGGAATACTGCTTACTAGCTTGTTGCTCCTGGCTTGCTCTGTGTGCTTTCTTATAGCATCCAGGAGCACCAGCCCAGGAGAGGCATCACCCACAGGGGGCTGAGTCCTCCTACACCGATCACTAATTAAGAAAGTGCACAACTGACTTGTCTACAGACTTCCCTTAAGGAGGCATGTTCTCAATTTAATGTCCCTCTTTCCAAATGACTATCTTGTGTTAAGTTGACACAAAACGAGCTAGCTCAATGTTTATGACATTAACACATTCTGCTCCCTGCTTGAGAGGTAGCCCAGCCCCATTGGATCTCACAGTTGTATCTGCTTATGTGTGCAAACCCTATTGCTCCAGTGAAGTACAGGAGATTCCTCTACAATGGTGCTGACCTCCTCCTTCAGCACCTGAAGAACCAACCTGGATGCTTTCGGATCCTGAAGTTTTCTCTGCCACGCAAACCAGTGCATTGTTTTCAATTTCAAATTCATTCAGGCTCCTTGGACAGGCAGAGCACAGCCCAATTCTTGCCAAAATTGTGAAATAACCTCCATCCAAGTTAAAATCCATCAAGATAAAGTCCCTGTTCCTGTCTGAAACCTTTTGAACCAGGCTCTTGCTGTTCACATTTCCCTCAACACTCTTGCCTTCCCAGCTCCCACTAGAATGGCTCATTAAGCTGTACTCACAACACTCTTCAGCTTTTCCAGCCCAAACTTCCAACTCTTCCACACATTCCTCCCACAAACAAGAAAAATCTCCAAAAGTTTAAATGACATGGCCAAGTTTATAACAGCATCAGCCCCGCTGCTCAGTACTATTTTCTGTCCTAATCTTATATCTGTTGTGGTTATAAAATGTCTTGACATACAGCAACGTAGAAGAGACACCCACCAAAGGCTTCACTTTGGGAAAAGAAATTCATTAGAAAGTGAACCTGAACACTGATGGGGGTCCAGCTCCAGGAAAATGGCAGCCTTGGAAAGCATTTCCCCAGGATTGACACACACAGGATTGATGGTCCCACAACTGTGACCTAAGGGACCAGTCTTCATTTAAGGCTGGCAATTGAACTAGGCCACATTGACTCTGTGGTACTGATTTTTTTGGTAATGAAGAAATGAAGGATTAAGAGGCCATAGAGTTTTGTTCCAGAGTTTTAGAATTATCAAGATCATGTGATAGTTGGAATCACTGCAAGAAATTCTTAATAATATAAGGCTGTGGATGTAGAGTCCAAGCTTATGTTGGAGAGGCCAGAACCATGGGTCATCTGTGTAAGAAAATTGCATTCTTAACAGAGAGGCTGTGCCATGAAAAGAAGCACTGAAGGGGCGGGGCGGAGCGGGGCGGGGCGGGGCGGGGCGGGGCGGGGGCAGGACTATCTGAGCTCTGTGGAGTTTAGACTGTTCCATCTGCATCCCCAGGTGCCTGACATGGAGCTGTAAGGTTTGGGGTTTGACCTGCTGATTTTCTGTCCAATATTTGCTTGCTGTGCTTCCGTTTTTCTTTTTGAAATGTGTTGCTTACTCTGTGCTATTATATGTTGGAAGTATGTAATTTGTGTTTTGATTATGGGGGTCTCACAGTTAAGAGATTTACCTCAAGTCTCAGAAAAGAATATAGACTTAGAGCAATCTTGAAACTGGTAAAGACTATGGAGGGCTTTAGAATCTGGAATAAATGTATTTTGTGTAGTGAGATGTCCGTGACCCCATGGGTGTCAGTGGCAAGATATTGTAGTTTTAACGTGAAATCTTCCCCAAAGATTCGTGTGTTTGAATACTTGGTCCCTAGGTGGTAGAGACTGTGGAACCTTTAGGGGGCGGAACCTTGCTGGCGGAAGTGAGTCATGGGGCAGGAGGTGAGGCTTGGTGTTCTATAGCCTGGCCCTACTTCCTGTTCTTTCTCAGCTTCCTGCCTGCTAATGCAATGTGGCATGTGGCCTCCAGCTTCTGCCATCAGCAGAACAGACACCTTCTCCACTAAGTTGTTTCTTGTCAGGTATTGGCCACAGCAGTGAGGAAAATACAGAGAAGCAGTAGGAGGCTTCTCCCCAACACAAGGCAACTGAAGGAAGTCCCCAAAGAGTAGTGCATATACACTGAGACATTTACAGGAGTAAAGCCTGGCTCCTCTTCCCACCGCACATTCACTGAGCTACGGAGATCCACAGCTTACCTAGGTAAACCCTAGGCAGGAGTCCTAGGCAGTCGGTGATTCTGACTTTTTTTTTTTTTTTTTTTTTGGAGCTGCTTTGACAATATTGCATCCAAGAAGGCTGCCTTCTTTGGGGAAAGGACTAAAAAATACAGTGAGGGTCACCGGAGGCCAGCCAGTAGGACACCTGCATACGGAAGTCCTCAGAGGCAGACCTCACAATAGCTTGTCTGCCATAATAGAAGAGAGAAAGCCAACCACCTGATCCTCAGTGAATTTACGAAAAGCAGCCACTAAATAAAAATAATTCCTCCGTCTACCTCTGCTTCAAGGGGAGGGGGTGGAGGTGGGGCGGGGAATGAGAGATCTGTTTCCCACTGCAGGTTTCTGAGCCACAGGTCAGGCCTAAGACTGGAAGATGAGAGGGGCTTTCAACTGGATTTGAGGTTTAAGTTTTCAATTGAACTGGACTGAACTTTTTTTTTTTTCAATGCCCGGAAGTGACCAGAAAGCTATTATGTCTGCTCAAGCCAGCCTTCAGGGGCAAGTTGGAGGGATCGTGTAGAGCAAGGTGAGGAGCGGCGACTGAAGAAAGAGTAAAAAAAAAACGAAACAGCCTCTTGTTTTTAAGTTCAGCCCATTCGATAAACCAGTGCGTAGATAATAATTTTTTAATATCCACAAATTCATCTGGAGAGACACAAAAGAAAATAAGAGTATATTTGTAGGTAGAAGAGATAAATGAAAAGGGATTTTTGAGTTTTCTATTTTTACTGTAACATCTTATCTGAATATTGCATTTAAAAAACTGTACCACGTTTTATAAAGAACCACCTTTATAAAAATATAGATGTAAAACCACAGTGCAAGTTAGAATCCTGTAGTCCTTTTTTTTTTTTTTTTTCAGTTAGCGAGTCATAGAAGGATTTGTTCAGTAACATGCTATCTGCAGGGGTTGCAATGTGGTGTCTGCCAAACGCTTTTGGTGTAAATAATCTCACCACAGTTGGTTTCAAGACGCCTGCAGCGTAATAACTAGCTCAAAAAATTCCTTGATATTTAACACTTTACAACTGGCTGGGCAAATTTCTGGATGTTTAATTATGGGTGTAAACTGGTACCCGTGGAGCACAGCACCTTGGAGGAGGCAGTGACTAGTGTCCTTTCTCTGTCTGTGTCTCCAGTCTGTGAACCATCACCTGCTGAGAAACCAACCTCTTCTTTAGAGTAATATAGGACAGGGCGCCAGTGTGGAAAAACAGGCTGTTGGGGCATTCTGGCAAGGCCTGGCAAGCTTGTTTGGGGCCAAGTGGAGAGGCCTCGGAGAGTTGATAGTTCAGAGACAGGCAGAAGCATGTGTCAAAAGAGACAGGATCAGTGCACAACCAAGCCTTGGCCCTCAGTGACCTTCTGCAACCGGCGATCTCTCCCATTGGAGGATAAGCGAAAGTGGGACAGCCACAAGGTAGCCCGCTCCAGCACAGCATGCTGCCTCTAATAATGGTGCAGCCATACCAACAGCTGCAGGTGATTGAGCGTTCACGCTGCCGTGCGTGTTTGTGCTGAGACACGTACACACCAACCCTCTCATTTCTTCCTCACAGCGGTCTTGCCAGGTAAGCACTTTCATTATTTCCACTTCTCTGCAGAAACTGAGCAGATAGGTGTGACAACAAGACTATCAATCTAGCCGCTGCTGAAATCAAGAATCCGCCCAATATTTTAATCTAGGTCCCCCCCCCCAGGTTCTACTAAATCCCACCTCATAATGAAGTAACATCCCTAACAGTAAGCCAAGATTCACTGGATGTTGCAGTCTGACCTCAGTAGCAAGCCCAATTGCCTTCTCTCTGTCTCCATTCAGGAAAAGAATCCTGGCTGTTGGCGCTGCCCGAGGCTGAGCAAAGTCCAGGCCCCTTGTAAATGACTTGTGTGAGCTCTGTGCCTGTCTTGTTTCTCCTAGTCTCCAATCTCACTAACAACATCTAGGACTAACCAATCCCATGCATTTTCTCTACCCATACAAACACATCAAAAGGCTTGGGGAATGCGAATCTTTTTTTATGTAACTACTATTCCATGAATGTGTACCATGTGCCAGGCGCTATTTTGAAAGGTGGTAGGATACAGATTTTCATTATAAGTTTAATTCTACACTGTCAAGATGGCTCCATGGCCAAAGGGCAAGTTATGCCAGTATGGTAGCTGCAGTTCTGATCCCTAGAACTCATATAAAAGCCAGATGGGCTTGGTTGCCCACCTGTAATTCCAGCACTTGGTAGGCAAACCTGGGAGATCCTTGGAACAATCTGACTATTCACATGAGATATATTGATGAGCTCTCAGTTCAACTGGGAGATTCTGCCTAAAAGAATAAGGTGAAAAGCTCTAGGCGGTGGTGGCACACACCTTTAATCCCAGCACTTGGAAGGCAGAGGCAGGCGGATTTCTGAGTTTGAGGCCAGCCTGGTCTACAGAGTGAGTTCCAGGACAATCAGGGCTACACAGAGAAACCCTGTCTAGAAAAACAAACAAACAAATAAATAAATAAATAAGGCAAAAAGCAATAGAGGAAGGGTCTGAGCATCAACCTTAGACCTCTACATGCACCCATACATAATTGTGCACTCACACATATGTGAGCATCCGTATGTTCATGCACACTTGCCACATACTTGATGGAAAAAAGTAAGTTCTTCAGAAACCAGGAAATGGAAGAAGTTGGTGGAGGAAATTGGTACTTGCACTAAGTACCTACATTTGCCAGTCATTTCACCAAGTACAGGAACAGTACCCAACAATCATATACAGCAAGAAAGGCAAAACTTGTGCCATCCTGACCTGAGCCAGATTCTTAGGTCTGTCACTGTGTGGCTCTCACTGGCCACCAGTGAACCATTATCCTTATTAGAGACAATGTCACCTTATTTCTCACATCATACTCTTATGAGAAGAGTATGATACAGCTCTGGTACAAGGAGACGGCCGTGCTTCTTCTGAAGAACTGGCCTGCTTTCCCCAAACCACACACAACTGTTCAGGAATTGGAAAATTTTGTGTGGCTACATCAGTGGAGTCCAGGAATAGTTTATTTCCTGGGAGGTGGCACAGGAAAACCATTTATAGATCTCAGTAACACCCACACACTGCACAGGTCTAAGCACTTGGAATATCCACAGCCCTGGGAGTGGGGGAGGGAGGGCCCTCCCAGCCTCCTCATGCCCAGCCTCCTCTTGCCTTTGCTCAGCACTCCTGACCTCAGAACGCTGAGCTTCATCCATGACATCCACCCCTCCCCGTCATAGCCAGCTCTGCCTTGTTTGTGGGCGAGACCTAAACTTTCCCAGGCCCTTCCCCCACTCTCCCAACAGTTGTAGATTCCTTATTCTTGCTCCCAGAAGGCAGTGCTAGAGAAGATTTGCTAACAAGGCTTTCCAAGGAACTGTGGAATCTCAGAAAGCTCTCTAGCAGGTAGAGGTCACCCTCGAAGTTCTGAACAGCGGCATATGAGAAAGCTGCTAGGCATATTCTAGAAAATCCCTTGCTTCCCTTGTAAACAGAAGCACTGGTTCCGTCGACTCACATAGAAGAGATTGTGGTTCTTGAAGCTTTAGTAGCTGCCTTGTGACGTTGGGTGGCTATCCTGGGAATGGAAAGGTGCTGAACAATGGTGCAGTCCTTGAGGATACCATTGGGATGACACAGGGACTGCCCATCTCCAGACACTTGCCCACCATTTTTTCAAAAGCCAGTGTTAGATGACTGCTCTATTTCTTGCAATGGAAAACACTAAAAACAGGTTAAACTGGGTAGGCCAGTAATTGAAACTTAGCTTCTGAGAAAATAGGCTTGGAGGCAGGATTGGCCAATTTGGTCGTGTCGCTCTGGAATTTCCTAGCTTTAGGATGAAAGTCCAATATCCTGAGGACTCCCTCAGTCTAAAGTAAAGACAGACTGTTGGGTATCACTTCACAGGTGAAACTAATGCCTACAGGAGAAAGAAGCTTGCCCAAGATAAAATAGAGGATGACCAACCAAACCTGAGTCATACTCTAGACTCCTGATACTAAATTGAGACTTTTAGTGACACTGTACACCCACATTAATCTGTTGTCCTTCTTCAGGAGACAAAGTGACCACTTTCAAGTTGCAGTCCCTGACCCCTGTGTCCTAATTACTAACAGCTTCATTATGGCACATACAGCATAGCTGTACCTGCAAAGACCAAACCCAGGGGAGGCCAGACCACCTCTGCTCTTCCACAACAGCTGGAAAAGATGTGGTTCTTGGGCATGAGCTACAGTGCTTGCTGACCAGTAGCTCTAGAGAAGCAGTTAAGACAGGTTAGCGGTCACCATGGGTGAGGGCATCGTGCACCAGTCATCTGCTTGTCTCGATTGCATATTGGAAAGGTATTTGTTGGGAACTGACTGTGAGCTGGAAGTTGTAGCCAGCAGCTTCCCTTTTGTGGGATCAGCTAAACTTTCAAGTGGTTTTATGAAGTATGAATAGTTGGTGTCGTCAGCACCGTCAACATCATCGTTGGCATCCTGTTAATTATTCTCGCCATTGCTGTGATGATACCTGGCACACCCCGTCTTCACTCTACCTGGATCTGAGCCGTAATGGTTTCAGAGCAATCTCCAAGCATTTGTATTTGCTCCTCCATATGTGGACAAAGATTAGGCCAGGGATTCAGTGCTTCTGTTTTGCAGTGTGACTGGGGGTCAAAGCTATGTTTTACAGCCCAAACACCTCCTGCATTCAGAAGGCCTCCACTGCTTCCCCTTCCCCAGGTTCTCATCCGATTCTTTCACCACATACTTAGGTAAGATATCCATCACAATACCAACACACACTCTCAGGTGTATAACAAGTGTACTGGCTGGTTTTGTGTCACAAAGCTGGAGTTATCACAGAGACAGGAGTTTCAGTTGAGAAAATGCCTCCATGAGATCCAGCTATAAGGCATTTTCTCAATTAGTGACCAAGTGGGGAGGGCCCCTTGTGGATAGTACCTTCTATGGGCTGGTAGTCATGGGCTCTATAAGAAAGCCAGCTGAGCAAGCCAGGAGAAGCAAGCCAGTAAGTTACATCCCTCTATGGCTTCTGCATCAGCTCCTGCTTCCTGAGCTGCTTGAGTTCCAGTCCTGACTTCCTTTCATGATGAACAGCAATTGGAAGTATAAGCTCAATAAACCCTTTCCTCCCCAACTTGCTTCTTGGTCATGATGTTTGTGTAGGAATAGAAACCCTGACTAAAACACCAAGTAAATCATTTACTACTGACCCTGGTTAAATGTTCACGTGGTGGGATGGGTATTCTTGGTTGTAAACTTGACTACATCAAAATAACTAAAACCCCAAGTATCTAGGCACAACACCCATGGGGGATTTTTCTTGACTGGATCATCTGAGGTGGGAAGACCCACCATAAACCTAAGCCACACCTTCTCATGGCAGCCTTTATAAAGTACATGGAAGAAGGAATCTTGCTTTTTGCCTGCTTGACTTCATTCTCACTGTCCAGTTCATATGTTCTGCCACTGAGGTGTTCCTTCGCTGACATAAGAGCCGACTTCTTCAGGACTCTGACATATACCGAAGACCTGGTGAGGCATCCAGTCTCATGAGATGAACAACCATTGGATTCTCGGACATTCCACTGGGAGACAGCTGCTGTTGGACTAGCTGGTCCACACCTATAAGCCACTCTAATACGCCCCTTTCTATGATAATGAGTATATTCATTATATCAATTCGGTTCCTCTAAAGCACTCTGACTAATACCTGGAGATAACAGATATTAAGCTGCAGATCTGCCAGGAAGTTCTCATAAGTGCATAAGTCTGTGTGTTCTTAATGAGCTTATACTTTACTCACTGGTTTCCACTGCTGAAACACTATTAGGGGGTAAATCCCTAAGACCTGTTGATTTGCCACTGAGAATTATTGCACAGAGTAAGATAAGTTCTTCCTATCAGTGGGCAGACTCTCCAGGTGACAGGCTACCTGGCTGGGCCCCCCAGAAATAAGGTTACAAGAAACATAACCTTTTCATAGCATCTTTGGTGGTTTACATGAGAATGCCCCCCAAAAGGTTCCTATGTTTGAATGCTCAGTCATCAGAGAGTAGGACTGTTTGACAAGAATTAGGTGGTGTGGCCTTGGAGAAGGTGTATCACTGGGAGTGAGCTTTGAGGTTTCAGAAGCCCAGTCAAGCACACTGTCTTTCTCTTGACCTGCAACTTGCAGATCATATATGAGCTCTCAGCTCCTTCTCCAACACATTTGTGCCTGTTTGCTGCAGTGCTCCCCACTGTGATGATAATGGGCTAACCTTCTGAAATGATAGTAAAGCCCCCCCCTTTTGATGCTATGTTCTATAAGTTGCCTTGTGTCTCTTCACAGCAATAGAACAGTAACTATGACATCACCTCAGAAAAATATGGAGTCAGACGTGAGTTGACCTGCTCTAACTCCTGAATTTAACCTACAGGATAGTACTGCAAGTCCCAGGGGCCATTTCCTCCCCACATTCATTCACTGCATATGTGGAAACACTCCTAGGTCTCAGGCTCCATGCTAAGTACTAGGAGGCCAAACACAGAAGTGTACCCTAAGGGAAGGAGACAAGATGGAGGTGCATCGTGGCTGACACCATTACAGTTATTCCAGTTCACCGAGTGACTCTCTAAGTCAGCTACTGAAGTGGGACATACAAAAACTTGAATCTCTGTGTAGAGGGAACCCTCCCATTCCTTGGTTTGCTAGCACAGCGAGTCCCTGAATGTTCCTGAGTTGAACTAAGACCACAATTCTAACCTGGAAGGTAAGAGAAAAGCTAGGAGAGGAATAGTGTGTACAGCTGTACTGCTGTATGTAACTCTGTGGACTCACCAACTTCTGTAGATGCCAAATCAGGGTGGTTATATTTAATGTGGAAATGACCCACTCTTTAATACCCAGCTTCTAGTGGCACTTCCCCTGAAATACTACTGCTATTACACTACTACTACTACTACTACTACTACTACTACTACTACTACTACTGAAATAGGATAAGTGCCTTAAGATGATTCCCATCTCACCTGTACGAAGAGACATTGCAAGAGACTAGCCATCTACAAGCCAGGAAATGTGCTCTCTGCAGAGATCAGCCTGTTCAGCTGATAACATTTACAGTACAGCCTAAGCTAACCAAGATACCAACTGTATATCTGAGCCAGATTCCTAAGCATCTTTTCTTTCATGTCTTTAGCTCTGAAATGAAGGTCATAGTAGTAATGAATATTTCAGAGGATTAAATTAGATACTAGTGAACGTTCTGCAGCTTTGCTGGCTATGAGAAGCGTCATCACTATTAGTTGTGGTAGTAGAGGTATTTCAGTGGAAGTGGCTACTAGAAGCTGAAGAGTAAGGAGCGAGTCAGGTACACACTCTCACACACACACACACACACACACACACACTTCACTGGCTAACATTTTCTGAGACATCATCCTTCCTTTTGGCATCATTACCAACAATACCTTCAGCTAGAAGCAGGTGTCGGTAGCAGGTGGCATAACAGGCCTGACCTGCTACCATCTTCTATCCCCTGGATACATGTGTACAGAGAACTCCCTCACATTCCCAGGCTTCAGTTATCAACCTCAGGACTAGAGCAATGAATATACATTCTAAAAGCTCAGAACTGAGCCAGAAACCTTTGATTCTCTTCCCAGGTGACCTCATTCCCAGCTCACAGCTTCCCGGTAGCAGCTCATTAAACTGGTTCTGCACAATTCATGACCTGGGTTTGAGTGGCCAAGTGTGATAGTTTGATTGACAGATGTTTCCCATAAGCTTTAGGCATTTGAACACTCAATTTCCACTTAGCAGTGCTGTGTTTGCAGGTTTAAGAGACGTGGTCTTGTTGGAGGAAGTACAGTAACCAGAGACAGGCTTTGTGAGTTCATAGCCCCACTCAACTTCCAGGGTCAGACCCATGCTTACGGTTAAAGGTATGATTCCCTAGGCTTCCTGCTCCTGTTGTCATGCCTGCCACTTGCAGCCAAACTTTTCCCTGCTTCATGGCTGATTCTTATCCCTCTGGAACTGTAAGACAGAACAAACTCTCTTTTCCTTAGTCTTGCCTTTGGTCACGGTGTTTTATCAAAAAGAAACAATACATGGAGGAAGAAGGCTTGTAATAGAGCCAGGGCCTCTGCCACCTTCCCAGAGGCCAGACAGACATGTTCCTGTGGCCTTGTCAGCACAAAGAAGCAGGAGGAAAAAAGTCAGGCAGGATACTTGTCTCCAGAGGACTCCTGAGATATAACCCAGTTGCTGAGCAGCATGCCCTGAGCTGCTTGTCCTAAGGCCCCATGCCTCTTTCATCAAGGTGTATGGGAAACCATAAGCCCAATGAACTGGTCGTTGTTCAAATTGTCTAGAGCAGTGGCTCTCACTGTACTTCCTCCAACAACACTTGCTAACACTCCGACTCATTAATACAGTTCCTTATGTTATGATGACCCCCAACCATAAAATTATCTTGATTGTTACTTCATAACTGTAATTTTGCTACTGTTATGAGTCATAATGTAAACATTTTTGGAAATAGAGGTTTGCCAAAAGAGTCAAGACCCACAGGTTAAGAAGGTCTAGTCTAGGGTAGGCAGTTTCTGACCCACAAGTCATAGTCTGGCTTTCTCTGCCTAAGTAAGCCCAAGGTGGGGGAATAAACAGAAAACATGCTTTCCTGCCTCATACTTGAAGCAACTCACACTTATTCACACCTCGGCAAGACTTCAGTACTGTGTGAACATCAGTCAACTTTTCGTTCAGTTCATTCAACAGTCTCTGCCAGGAGCAAGGCTGTGCTAGGCAAACAGGTGCTCAGACGCACTGTGCGGTCCATACCATCTGGAAACACACAGATGAGTAGGCGGTAAGACAGAAGTGCTGCCAGATGATAATGTAAGACAAAAGTAGATGCTCATTTATGGGTGAGGATCGATGGAAAATAGCCACATCTCAGTGACAATCAGGAGATGAAGGAAAGGCTTATGGAGAAAGGTGGTTCTCTGGCCCCTTTTCATCCTGCTTCTAGCTTGCAGATGGTACTTCATGAGGAGGCTGGGATTTTTACTGCGGAGTAGGGTGAACTGAACAATGTGGAGTCTAGTGTGGTAGTGACACTGCAGTCAAGAGCCAGCTCAACTGTCCTTAGTGTGTCTCCGGGAGCAGAGGGTAGAATGGTGGGAGGCTGGTCATAGCCTAGGACAGCAGGAGGAATAAACGTTTTTCCTGCTCCCATGCAATGCTTTGATATCAAACTCAAAGCAGGCGCTTGCTGTTCACGGGGCTGTGCTCTGCACTGGGATTTTTGTGCTATTATTTTATTCCTCAGAATATATTCCTTTTCTGTTTTCTTTTTCTTTTTCCTGCTATTTTGACGATGCTCAAGAATGCTTTTAGTTAATGAACTGAATTGTAGGCTACAAATTGTTAGAAATTGAAATGAATAGTAGACTTTTAACTCAGAGGTTTTACATCTTTGATTGAAATGATTTAAGAATTTAATTTTGTATGTATGCTGTAGGAGCCTGGAAGACAATTGTGCCAAGAACTATGCAGACCAGGAGGGCCTTCCTTGCTCAAAAGGTTTCAGAAGGAAATAATGTTGGAAGCTAGGCTAGAGGCCATTTTTGTGATACTTTGGCAAAGAATCTGGGTTCCTTTAGCCCTCATCCAAAGAACTTACCTAAGGCTAAATTTAAAAGTAACAGACTAATTTGTTTGGCAGAAGTAATGTCAAGACTGCACAATATTGAATCTATGGTTATTGTTGTTGTTTTAACCTTTATTTTTATTGTATGTGTATGTGTATTTTGCCTACCTGTGTGTCTGTCTGTGCACCACATGCATGAAATGCCCTTAGAGGCCAGAAAAAGGCATCAGATTCCTGGCATTAGATTAATAGGCAATAATCAGCCACTCTGTGGGTGCTGGGAATCAAACTACGGGACCTCTGGAAGAGCAGTCAGTGCTCTTAACTGCTGAGCCATCTTTCCAAATCTAGTGTAGTTATTATAATGGCTGTGATACAGGTTTATAGTGAGAAAGAGCAAGTGGGTCAGAAAGAAATGCAAATTTACTAGGGGGTTTGTTTGTGAAAAAGAGCACCAGGAAACTTAATGTTTCAAGGGCAAGGCTTCACCCGGCTAAGCTTGGGAACAAGAACCTAAGGCATTTTCTTCTTCTTAAAAAGAAACTGAGTCAAAAACTGCTGCTGCTGAGATTCTGGGGGCTGAGCATCCATCCTGAACTGTCAACAAAACCTAGCAGTGCCATGCACAAGATGCTGCCTTTAGACTCGCAAAAGATGCAAGCTTAAAGGGGGCCACAGAATCATCCTACAGTTTTAAGGGAGCCCCTGAGGCCAGGCAGGGTGTGGTAGGGTAACTCTTGTGTGAAGACCCTGAAAGAGCAAGAGGTTATGAGACGTCAGCGTGTGAAGCTATGAAAGCTAAGTGTGACTTACAGCAGAGACTCCAAGATGTCGGAGATGCCAGAGCCATGAGATAATTTGCCAAGGAGAGCTGCAGGCAGGAAGTAGAACCAGCCCAAGAAAGGGATATACGTAACAGGCAGCAAAGGTGGTGGAGCAGAACCATCTAAAGCCTTCGATGTTAAAAGTCTGCAGAAACAGAATTGATGTTCACCCTACTGAGGTCTGGTCCTCATTGGACCCAATACTTCCTCTATGCTCCTAATTCCTCAATTTAGTAATGTACATTTTGTGCCATTATATGTCATAAGTATGTAAATTTTTTAGTTTATAGGAGTTAAAATTATGAAATTGCCCTTTAGTTTCATAAGAGACTTTGAACTTGAAACTTTTAAATAATACTGTTGAAACTGTGAAAGACGCCAGGCAGTGGTGGTACGCGCCTTTAATCCCAGCACTTGGGAGGCAGAGGCAGGTGGATTTCTGAGTTCGAGGCCAGCCTGGTCTACAGAGTGAGTTCCAGGACAGTCAGGGCTCCACAGGAAAACCCTGTCTCAAAAAACCAAAAAGAAAAAAAAAAGAAAAAAGAAAAGAAAAGAAAAGAAAAGAAAAGAAAGAAAGAAAGAGAGAGAAAGACTATGGAGACTTCTGAAGTTGGACTGGATGAATCTTGCACGATGATACAGCCGTGGGCCTATAGGAGCTATGGTATGGAATGTAGTGGTTTAAGTGGGAAACATTTCTTCTATTCTTGGTATTTGAACACTTGGTCCCCAGTTAGTGGTGCTGTTTGACAAAGTTTAGGGGTGCAGCCTTGCTGGAGGGGTTGTGTGACCGGGGATGGGCTTTGAGGAAAAAAGACTTTACTCAGTTCAGCCTGCAAGCTCTTGGGCTTCTGTTTCTGCTGCCTGCTGGCATGCTAACTCATCACCTGTAAATATATAAATAAAACCACAAACCAAAGTAATTTCTTTTTTCTGTAAATTGCCTTACTCATGATGTTTTATCATAACAGAAAAGTCATTAATGTAGAATAAAATTAGCCAATATAATAGATAAGCAAAGATCGGAGAAGGAATTGATTCATGTGCAGCCAGGCCTTCTGAAGTGTCCAATCCCCCCACCCCCCGCTGTCTTTAATGAGTTAGCCATGGTGAGGTTTTTAAAACACTAATCTGGTTATGTGGACCCCAAGCCTAAAACCTTGGAATGGTTTCAGGATCTTAGTGTATTATACTGGTTCTCTGCACCTGGAAGCTTCTGTCTTCACTTTCTGTCCCATCAAGCCCTGGTTTATTATATGTACCTAGAAGAGCTGGTATTTATTGAGGATATACTATGTGCCAGATGTTGTGGTGCAATCTATGTGTGTATTGGTTTGTTTTCTCTACATGACAACCTCATGAGGCCAATGTCATTGTAGCTCCACTCTGTGTTATAGGAAACTGATTCAAACAATAGGTTTGCTGCCGTCCAAGGTTACATAGGTTGCAGAGTCACACTAAGCCAGTTCCACTTTAGACAGAGAAATGCTGAATCTTGCTACACACAGCAGGCTGTCTCCATCTTCCATGGTGTCTTAATGTTCTACTGCTGTGAAGAAACACCATGACCAAGGCAACTTATAGGGGGAAGATGCACAGAGGCTCTCAGTTCTAGAAGGTGAGAGTCCATGGCTATCTTGGGGAGGATCAAGGCAGCAGATAGGCAGGAATGGTGCTGAAGCGGTAGCTGAGATCTCACATTTTATCCACAAGCATGAGGCTGGAGAGAAGGGAGAGGGGAGCAGAGATTGGGTGGGGCAGAGAGAAAGAACTGGGAAAGGTGTGTGTTGTTGAAACCTCAAACCCTGCCCCCAGTGACACACCTTTTCCAAAAGGCTACATATTCTGTCCCTACTTAAACGTTTCCACCAATTGGAGATCCCACACTCAAATATATGGGCCTTCAGTGGCCATTCTCCCTCAAATTTCCCAGTGTGGTTTGACTCAGTCCTCCCTTCTATCTGACTCAGTCCTCCCTTCTGTCTGGCTCAGTCCCCCTTCTGTCTGGCTCAGTCCCCCTTCTGTCTGGCTCAGTCCTCCCTTCTGTCTGATTCAATCCTCCCTTCTGTCTGACTCAGTCCTCTCTTCTGTCTGAAACACCACTGATCCATTTTTTGCTCTGGATAAACATCATTTTGTCTTTGAAGATTTGGTCTAGAACTTATCTTAGCAAAGAGTTACTGCCCCCCTAATTAGTGTAAAATATTTAAAACAGAATTGCACCAAGGGCTCATGCAGAGCCACTCCTCCAGCACTACCACGGGAAACACACATTGCCTCTTTCTTGAGCTGTTCTCACTCAGTACTTACAACTTCTTTGTCAGCTGTCCAGTGGTCCTGCCATCTCCAACATCCTGCAGTCTCAAAGCATCTTAGGGTTCACCTACACAGCTTCACGGAGTGGTGTGTAGGGAGACTCCGTGCAAAGATCCTAACCTTGCTAAACATCACTTGGACTCAGCAGTTCTGTGGCCCGATAATGCAAGAGTCCATGATCCCCTCAACCTGGCAGCTTTTATACTTGTAGAAAACAATACTCCATGGGCAACATGGCCAAGTCCTGCAGATGCTTGGGATGGAACCTGATCTCCTTGGACCTTGCTTGCACCAGCTTCTGCGCTGACCCTGAAGAGACACTTCCCTTGGTAGTTACTTTTAAGGAACATGCAGTTGCTTCAACAACGTTCTCATCTTAGGTTCTTTCAAATGGACTTGGATTTCATAAGGTGGAGCTCTTTCTATGTGGGATCATGTCTTCAGAACACATCTCCTGTTGTCCCAGGGCTAAATGCCACATTCCTCTTTAAAAGCCACCCACCTCCTTAACAATTCACAGCTCCTTCCGAGCCTGTAAGGTTAAACTTGCTCGCTCTATTTCCTCACCAAACAGCCCATCTCTCCTCTTTCTGCTCTACTTTTTGCTCATTCAGGGCAGACCTGACTGTACCCCGCCTGAGTGCTATGCTATCTTGAGATGTCCTCCACCAAACAAATCAGTCAATTTCTCTTACATTTGGCCTCACTCAAGCTCTCAAGATGCAGGCAGGATGCACGCAGAGTTGGGGTCAGGGACATGGTTTAGGAGGTAAAGGCACTTGCTTCCGATCCTGATGCCGAGTTATTTCCCAGGACTCACATAGTGGAAAAAGAGAGCAACCTCTGTCAGTTGCCTTCTGATCCCCACTCGCATGCCATGCCATACATGTTTAGGCGCGCACACACACACACACACACACACACACACACACAATGTTGTTTTCTTTAATTCGGCCAACTTCCAATAGAGTCATTTTTCCTCTCTGCCCTCCACTGCCCTTGTTTCTCTGTATCCTGTCTTCAAAACTCCCACCAGAATGTCTGCCAAGCTCTGTTAAAGGTGCTAGGGCTTTGCAAGCCCGACTTTCCAAACTCTTTCTCATTTCTTCCACAAGTGATTTCCAAAGGCTTATGACCAGCATAGTCCAGTTTATCACAGCAAAGGACCCTCTTCTCTGTATTGGTTACTTACATTACTGCTGCAACCAACACCTGTCAAGTATAGCCTCAGGGTGGGAGGAGTTATATTGGTTTATAGGTTCAGAGAACAGTCCATCATGGCTGGGAAGATCCATAGGAGAAGGGGGTCACTGGTCTCATTGTGTCCCATCCAGAAAGCGGAGAGGAAGAACCAATTCTGCTCTGCTGAGACATTTAAAATACTGTCTCAGATATTATGATTCCCATCTCAATTAACATAATCTAGGTAATTCCTCACAGACATGACCAGAGGCTTACCTCTTCTGTGATCTCATCTAGATCTTAACAAGTTGGCAATCAATGATCCATCACAATTCCAATATTTTTAATTTCTTTCTACTGTAGCTCCTTAGCTCTTATCAAACTATACATATGTATTTGTCATTTTGTTTAGTGTGTATTATCCATAAATGGAGAGATTATTTATGTCTGTGGTTTTGGTCTGTCCTTAGTCACTGGATGAATGAATGAACTGTGGCTGTAGCACCTATACTTTACGAGCCTCGGTTCAAGCTCATGTACCCTCTAAATCTCCTGGCAGTAAAATTTCCAGGGCATTAAATGCTACTCAAGACACATGTACATACAGAAACACAGCCCCAGTCCAAAGTGAAATTGCTGTATTCTTCCATATGTGTGTGTTGCCTTGGCTTCAGCCCATCTATTAGAATGGGGAACAGACACCAAAATGGAATGTGGTTCATTACAAACAGAAGAAATTACTTGCAAACCAGCTACAGGATGAGCAAAGTTCCAGAAAATTCTCTCTCAAAACATTAAAGAGTTTCTTGCTCACCTGGGAGGAAATTTCTGGTTTATTGCATCCTCTCCAAAGTTATGGCTTCCCAGTCCTGCCAGAAACCTTTCAGAATAGGGATTCCAACTCTGAAAATTGGTTTTAAATAGAGACACATTACACCTCCCCACGGAGCACTTACCAGGCAAGTACTGCTTAGGCTCAGCTCCCTGGCCAGACCCCTTCAGGCTGGGATGTTGGTAGGGTGTGCCCCTTCCGGTCCCCAAACCGTGCCATTTGGCCCAGAATCTTCCAGCCCTTCTTCCCTTCCTGAGTCTCCCTGTTTGGTACGACTTCTCTTGCTCTTCATCAACCATTTGAATTCCACAAATAATTGTTGGGTGTCTGCTTTTTTGACTTGCACTGTGCTGCAATAGGTACCAGGAATGACAGTAAAGGCAGAACAAACATTTTGATGTGTGGCGACAGGTGAAGGCACTCCATTTCTCCCTGGTGCAAGCATTATGCTCTGTTAAAGCCCTGGTAGAATCACTGCTAGTCAGGCTGGGAATACAATTCAGTTGGAAAAACATTTGCTTCACAAGCTTGAGGATCTGAGTTTGTTTCCCAAACCCATGTAAAAATGCAATTGAGTAGTATACACTTGCAGTCCCAGTGCTGGGCAGGTGAAGACAGACAAATCTCTGAAACATGAACGACAACCAGATTAGCCTATCAGTGAACCGCAGAGCCTAGTGAGAGACCCTGCCTCAAAAAACAAAATGAATAAAACAAACAAAACAAAACAAAAGTACATATGGGTAGGAATAGACTACACACACACACACACACACACACACACACTATGTACAGATGCACACACACATACATACACACATCATGCACACACCATGCACAC
This sequence comes from Rhynchomys soricoides, assembly GCA_019843965.1. NCBI lineage: Eukaryota > Metazoa > Chordata > Mammalia > Rodentia > Muridae > Rhynchomys > Rhynchomys soricoides. The sequence continues at coordinate 3,653,054 of JADRCH010000009.1, forward strand.
ACACATACACCATGCACACACATGTGCATGCACTCTTGTATGCTTACACACATGCATATAGCTCTAAATGTACACACCTGCTATGCATGCACACACACACAGCACAGCTCTATATCTACATACCTGCTACACACACTCAATCAGTGCATTGCTAATGACAACCTCTGTAAATTTGTATTCTGAACACTCTTCATAGTGTTTGTTTTCCTGTTAATAAGGAGAGGTTAGTGGCTAGGCCAGTGTGATTTCCTACTTAGTGGCTGTTGGACTCCTTTGCTACCAGAGCTGTCTTAAGCAAAAAGATTATGTCTAAGAGTCAACAACACTTCTTTTTATGGAAACACCAGCTATCTTGAACAGCCCTTCAATACCTTGAGACAGCTTTGCAAAGACTGAAGCTGATGGCCCTGGCTTCCTGGCAGAGCCCCAGCCTGGGCTTTTTGAAACAGTTTTTACTAAACTTTCTGCTCAGTAAATCTAGATGCCCTTGTAACTATGTCTACCTTGGCGGAGGGTAAACATTTTCCCTGGTGTTATTGTAGAGGTCCTGCTGTGATTGGTGTTTAGAGGCCAGTCCATTTTTGATCCAAAACTCAACCCTCAGTTACTTCAGTTGGCACTAACAGGGAAGGCTGTGGTTGTCTAAATACTTCTCTGGTCACATAAGCAGGCTTCCAGGGATAGATTGCTCAGTGAGTCAGCTGGGAGCCACTCCCCGGGTTTTTTTGTTTTGTTTTGTTTTTTTGTTTGGTTTTTGGTTTTTGTTTTTTGTTTTTTGGTTAGTTGGATGGTTGGTTGGTTGATTGGTTGGTTGTTCCATATATTCAGTACAGGCTGAGCTGATAACACCAAGAAGAAGCAGCAGTAACAGTTACGTGGCAGAGACAGCTTAATTGAGTAATTGCAGAGCAACTAGTACCCAAAGACTTAAATGCAGTATGGCAGCTGATTGCTTGATCATGAAGAGGTACTGGCTGTCTCTGTGGTGATCCTGGAGGTGTCAGACATACTGTGGTACACCTTGGCCTCCCAAGTATCCCCACCTGGCACCCCAAATAATCCCAGAGGAGGAGGTACTCTGAGTAGTCCTGGCAACAGCTAAGCAGCTAAGAGGAGACACACAGAGAGAGACACAAACAAATAGAGAACTGGAGTAACAGACAGCTTGCTAGCCACCATGTGGGTGCTAGGAATTAAACCCAGGTCTTCTGAAAGGATAGCAAATGCTTTTAACTGCTAAGACACCTTTCCAGCCAAAATTGTTTGAGTCTTAAGCTATTAGATTTGTGGTATTTTGTTATACAGTAATAGATATTAGCTTGGGGGATAAGGAATGGCCCGTGAAGTGTAGATTATAGATCCTTTAGTTGCCTTCCTCTCTTTCCCAGAAATCAGACATTGGCCTGACCAATCAGCTGACAGGTCTCAGCTGTGAAGATTAAAAGACACCAGTGAGGAAGAATAGGAAAAATAAACATTGTGTCATGACCAGCTTGAGGGGGAAGGAGAAGCAGGCCCAGCTTGTCTTCACTGGGACTGTACGATATTTCTATTCCTACCCAGGGCTTCTCTTCCATGCTCTTAGTCACCTACACTAAGCCAAACCAAATTGTGCGGTGTAAAACTTCCTGCCACCTTCTGAAAACCTATAAAAGTCAGTGGAATCACAAATGGTTGCCAGTTTCCTGATGTAAGTGTTGAAACCAAACTCTAATCCTTTGGAAGAGCAGCAAGTGCTCATAACCCTAAGCCACTTCTCCAGCCCTAGGTCTCAACTCCTAAGGGGAGAAAAAATACTAGATAGCTAGAGAGATATCAGTAGACCTAGAGGCCACTGATGGCGAGCCCTCCCTCGTGATTTGGGATGCTCTCCCTGACATCCAGGGACTTCTCACGCATCCTCCAATGCTGCCCTGCCTTCAGCAATGTGGCTGCCAGTCACTTCCATTACTGAATCTGCTTCCTTTCTTGGATCCTAACTAAAAGGGCATGTTTTTCTATGGTGTTTTTTTTTTTTTTTCAATTGCCCAACTGGTTTTATATCCCATAGACTAAGCTCTTATTCAGAACACCATCAAAAGACACATCAACAGCATCCTTTCCCTACAAAATGTCTAGTACTAGAGCTGCCCGAGACCACCTACCAAACTTCTTCTCCAAGAGAATGTCACCCCTGTCCAGCCAGAAAGAGTTATAAAAATTATACCTACATCCTCTTCTCCAACTATCTGATAAAAAAAAAACAACCAGGACTATTAGCCCAGCCCACACAATTTTGTAAAGCTCTCTATTCTGGTTAAAGTATAATTCTCCAAATGACAGTAATTTGGTTTCCAGAACTAAAGTAACCTATTTTTCTAGTTTCTTGCCTCTCTACCCTCAGTCTAATTGTAAGAACAGACTACAGGCTGGTCATCAGTTATGTGCCACGCATTAGGTTTCTATTGCTCTGATAGACATTATGATCACAAGTAACTTGAGGAGGAAAGGGTTTATTTCATCTATGACTTACAGTCCGTTGTGAAGAGAAGTCAGGGCAGGAACTTGGAGGCAAGAACTGAAACTGAATTCCGTAGAGGAATGCTGCTTACTAGTTTGCTCAGTTTGCTTTCTCATACATAGAACCACCAGTCAGGGGGAGCACCACCCACCCAGGGGGAGTACCACCCACAGTGGGCTGGGTCGTCTCACATCAATCATCAATCAAGAAAACACCCCCATTGATAGAAGTTGTGATGGTTTGTATCTGCTCGGCCCAGGGAGTGGCTCTATTAGAAGGTGTGGCCCTGTTGGAGAAGGTGTATCACTGTGGGCTTTAAGACCCTCATCCTTGCTGCCTGGAAGCCAGTCTTCTCCTAGCAACCTTCAGATGAAGATGTAGAACTCTCAGCTCCTCCTGCACCATGCCTGCCTTGAAGCTGCCATGCTCTTGCCTTGATGATAATGGACTGAACCTCTCAAACTGTAAGCCAGCCCCAATTAAATGTCCTTAAAAGAGTTGCCTTGGTCATGGTGTCTGTTCACAGCAGTAAAACCCTAACTAAGACAGAAGTATTTTTCTTTTCCTCTTCTTCCTCTTCCTCTTCCTCCTCTTCTTCTAGGCAGGGTCTCACTGTGAAGTCCTGGATATATAGACCAAGCAGGCCTCAAGTTCACAGATATATATTTGCCTCTGCATCCACCATCTTGGGATTAAAGATGTGCACCACCATATTTCTGAATTGAGGTACTTGTTCTTGATCCAGGAATCAGGGGGGACTGGGCCTTCCTATGGCTACAAACTGGAATGAATGAACTGGCAGGGAAAGAGCTGTAGAAGGCTATAGCCTGATTTCTAGGAGAGAAAAGAAAGTCAGCTAGTGAGTCTGAGCTCTAACAGTGTCTTTAAAGAAGTGCCACATTAAATGAAGTCATTAGAATGCACCTTAACCTAAAATAGACAGCGAAATTAGGAGCCAGGCATAGACAGACGGCCATGTGGGTACTGAGAAAACAGATACCTAGATGGTATATTATGATTCATAACAGTAGCAAAATTACAGGTATGAAGTAGTAACGAAAATAATTTTATGGTTTGGGGTCACCACACCGTGAGGAACTGTATTAAAGCGCTGCAGCATTAGGAAGGTTGAGAGCCACTGCTCCAGCGAGCCCTGACGGATACATATGGATTGAATTAGATTAGATGGTTTAGACCCCATTCTGTGGAACTGAGCTAAGGAGAGTGTAACAGACAGAGAGCTAGAAACTTTGCAGACACCAGAGGCGGAACCAGGAACCTTCCCTGGGTCACAAACCATATCACTCTGCTTTACTTGAAGCACACTTGGTTTTAGGGGGAGGACCATGAAAAGCTGTCCTGGAAGCTCCCTGGCTCCTGGGCGAACTGGCTGGGAACTATCTGTGGGGACGTTTCCCAGTGTCCTGGCCTCAGCCGCTGAGAACATTCTCTCCAGCCCTTTCATGGCTTCGTTTACTTAAGTTAATAAAATGGGGGAGGCTAAGTTGCTGCCACCCCCAGAGGCACAAACCTTCTAAAGGCATGTCCCACCGGTCTCCAGCCCACCTAGCCGGCCCCAAGCTGCTGCCTGGGAGCCTGGGAGCCTGGGAGCCTGGGTTTGGGTCAGTAAACCCTTCTGGGTGGTACCAGAAGGAAAAGCCTGCGGAGTGCAGGCCTAATCCTGCTGCTTCTGTCAGCTCTGTGACTCTTGGGAAGCCAGTCACAAGGTCTTCTAAGCCCTCTGGCGGGCCCTATAAAGCGCAAGCTGTATGAAGTCTGAGAATTTTATACTTGAGTCTGGAATGGAGGAAAGGGGAGGAAAATGGGCACCTGGGTGGCCTCAGACTCTGCAACTTCCCTGCTGAATAAGTCTGAGTAGGTTGCCTAGCATCACCTGATAGTCCTTCTTCTGCAAAATGGAGGAAATGCAGCTGTGGAGGGGAAGGGAAGGAAGCTCTGCTGGCAACTGCAGGCACACAGCTTGGAAGGAAAGTGTGACCATCTGTGTGTTGGGCTTTCTGGCCCTCAACGCTGTGGATGGGGGCAAAGTCAGAGTTTTCACTGGTTGGGAGTTTCTCCCATAAACAATAAGACAAACCATCAATTCAAAATTAATACAGAAGTGAAATTTTATTTTTAAAAATGAGTACAGGAGTCAAAACAAGTTATGAAAATTTTAAGCAGGCAAATCAAAGTTATTAAAAATTCAGGAAAAGCATACACATTTGATTAATCAACTGTTCTGCGTACTTATGGTTGTCCTACTTTTTTGGCTCCACATTCCAATTTTTTGTAATAACTTCATAGATTTGTTGAGGGAGTGACAGAGGATAATTCAGTTTCCCTGTAGTGTAGGTGATCAAAACCTGACAGTCGTTAAAAGTGCCTCTCAACTTTAGAAGTACTGCTAGTAATAAATAGCAGGTATTTGGGGGCTTGTCCAATTTCGGCAGAGAAAGTTTCTACTGGATTTTTTAAAAAATTGAGCTAAAGATGTCTTTCATGGTTTTCTTAAGCAGTAAGTAATCTTAAATACTTAAATAGTCTTTGCTTAACAGATACTATTCAGTAACCAGCTTACACTAGTGGCAGCAGTCCCTTGGGAGTTTTATGCTTGTTTTCTTCATCACACCAAGAAATTTCAAACTTTTTCCAGCATGTGCATATGAATTCCTCTTTCAATATTACTAAGCAATCCAAGAGCCTGTTAAAAACCCATCTCATCTTCTTGATGCCGTATCTCTCAGGGGATAATCTGAGTTTTATGTAACAACTCACTTCTTAATGTTAGTAATTTCACATAAAAGTACGTGGAGACATGTGCACGGAGTGCCTGGGATGGCACTCACTGCCTTACTGAGCCATGCTGGCAGCCTTGCATCCTGTGATGAGCATCTCCCCTGCTGCAGAGCCAGAACCCTCCACACTGCAGCTGCTGACTTAGAACCAAGCACAAGGGGTCATATTCCCACCCGTATGACCTGCCTGTCACAGCACTGCCTGGCTAGAGCTGCAGGAGTCGTTCTGGAAACCATTTTCACACCACCAGAGTTGGCAACAACTGAGTTCTAAACAGCTGTGGACCATTTCACAACAAGGGACAGCAGTTTTAACCAGCAGTGGCCACAACATTTCACTCTGGTAACTTCTCTGAAGAGTCATGGAAGCACGCAGGCAGCTCCTATCACGCCTTTCCTCTTCCCCTCCTCCTTCCCCCACAGCCCAAGAGGATCTAATGTGAGCCCTGTGGGCATTATCGGAGGTTCCCTGCAGACCCTTGGACTAGGCAGCATTTCAAGGGCTTTAAAATGTCTATTTTGTTCCCCAGATGCCTCCTTATGTAAGAATTTGTTCTTTTGGCTAAGGCATTGTCCCAATGCTAGCTGTAGTTCTCTTTTAAAATGCATTTTTAAAGGTGAGGTGGGCCAGGAAATGAAGTCCCTCACGTGTTGTATGAATTTATTTCCCAGGCAAGTTGGAGTAAGGCAATTCTGAGGACTGGAATAGAGACTCAAAACAGGAAAGGCAGGAGCCCGGCATGGAGTCAGGGAGCAAGGAGTCCAGCATGGTGTCAGGGAGCAAGGAGCCCGGCATGGAGTCAGGGAGCAAGGAGCCCGGCATGGTGTCAGGGAGCAAGACCCAGTTATCAAAAAACTAAAGCCATGCCAAACCAAGCTGAACTCAGCTCGAACATACAAACACACAAACAAGCATGAAGGCCAATCCCTTCAGATTCTTTTCTGTGTGGAGTGGTAGAAATGATCTCACACTTGTCCTAGCAGGAGGGAGAACTAGGACCGGATTACCTTGAGTTTGAGACCACACTGAGCCACATAGGAACCAGACAAGGCAACATAGGCAGACTTTGTCTCAAAAAGAAAGTTAAAAATATATTAATAATAGTAATATTACCTAGAACTGATGTGTTGACTTGTGCCTGTAACCTCAACACTCAGGAAACTGACAGGACAATGGCAAGTTCAAGGCTAGCCTGGGTTATACAGACAGACCGACCCTGCCTCGAAATAATAACTTTTCAATGCTGTCACCTGTCCTCACTGACTCCTCTTCTCCCCCCCCTCCTCCCCACTGTCATATGTGTGTGTGTGTAAGAGAGATAGAGTCCTACTCTACCCTGTGGCCCTGGCTGGCCTAGAACTTTCTATGTAGACTAAGTTAGTCTCAACCTCTTAGAGCTCCACTTGCCTCTGCCTCCTAAGTTCTGGGGTTAAAAACATTTAATTAATCATTTTTCTTAATAAATGTTTTGGATTTTACTGAGTGCTCAGGGTGAACTGTAGAGACATTATTTTTCCAGTTTATTATGACACGCTCCACTTCACTTCACCCCAGCTGTCTGTTTCACATTCCCACTTCCCAATTATAACGTAGGAAAACCCAATGGAAGGCAGCCTGGCTGAACTCTACCCATATCCTCGATGGGTGACTTCTAGGGCACTCTTTCCCTGAGGTGAGCATTCCGTGACCTGTGGGTGAGAGTGAGCATCTCCTTTTACCTTTGCTTCTCTCTCCACTCAGAGCAGAGGTGGTGGGAAAAATAAGCAGGAAAGATCCTGCCGCAGACTCTGCTGTTCTGAGCCTTCCTTTCCCTGTCAGTCTGACAGAGGTAGGGAAGAGCACCTGCTTGCACACCCAGCACTATCCCCTTTGCTCTCGGGCCCTCTGCCCTGAATCTTTCCTAGAAGTGACTTTCTGATCAGCTTCCTGTGCTTTGAGGACCGCACTGCTTTAGCTACCTGCTCAAGTCACACCCTAACAGCTGTGAGTAGCTTCTGGTTAGCTGAGAAGGGAACGAAACACCTAGGCTGTTGGATAGAAACCAGGCTCTCAAGCACACAGCCCATGGAATCCAGGAATAGAAGGGGAATAGTAATGCCAGAATCCAGCTATCACATCTACTTGATGTGTCCCTTTGGAAAAGCTTCTGCCTCAGTTCCCCTATACAGATGTGGAGAGATGTGCTCCTTGGTCATTGTGATTACAGAGACCTCTGTGTTGCCTAGCACAATGACAGTTGTGGGGGCTCAAGGGGAACAGAGACAGGAATAGACAGATAGCAATATTTCACTGAAATAATTCCCTGAGAGTCTTTCAAGTGCCAGACCCCAGGGGGTCCATGTATGAGGAAAATTTGGGGGAGGGGAGACAAAACACACACACATAAGTAGCTATAATACTAAACAGGTGGCCTTGAAGTAGTGTAGTGCCAGAGCAGTGGTTTGAATGAGAACAGCCTCTCATAGGCTCATAGATTTGAATGTGTCACCACCAGGCAGGGAAACCATTTGAAAGGATAAGGAGGTGTGGCCTTGTCAGAGAAAGTGAGTCACTGGGGTGGGCTGTTCTCTCTCTCCCTCTCTGCCTGCTGCCTGTGGTTCAGGATGTAGCTCTCAGTTACTGCTCAGCACCTTGCTTGTGTACCACCATGCTCCTCCCCACCATGATTATAATAGACTCGTCTCTGAAACTGTAAACAAGCCTGCAAATGAATGTTTTCCTTTATAAGAGAGCAGTGGTGATGGTGTCTCCTGCAGCATTAGAACAGTGACTAAGACAGCCAGTGACATTGGGAAGGGTGCATTGTCTCATCAGAGCTTAGGGAGAACATTGCCCCTCAGGTGGGCCTTGTAGAAAGCAGATGGTTTGGTGGCTTTTGTTTTGTTGTTTTGTTGCCGTTGAAACCAAATCTGGCCATGTAGTCTAGGGTGGCTTTGAACTTGTAGTGATCCTTCTGTGCCTGCCTCCCAAGTGTTGTTGTTGAATGTATGTACCACTTTACTAGCTGAAGGATACATTTTGATTAGGGGCTCCAGTGGGAAACAAAACCAAAAACAAAACCCCTACCTACATAGAAGGGAAAGCAAGGGAGCAAAAGGCAGAAGCCTGGGCCTGCCTAGACTAAAGCTAAGGGGACAGAGGAGGGAGGCTTCTTGGTACATTAACAAAACTGCCCAAGGAGCCAACAGGCAAGTGGAGGCTTTGCATACTTTGTAATGTTGTGTTCATAGTTCACCTGGACAGGGAAAGGATTCTGAATGATATGATATCTCCTCAGACTTTGTAAATATCTTAACCCCACCTGGCCCAGCCTTCCTGCTTATCAAAAGAGGAACAATGGCTGCTTCTCCTTCCCTGAGCATTCCTTAGTGGTTCTTTGTGTAGGATTGTGGCCTCCTGGGCTTCCTCCCACCCTACTCAACCCTCTTTAGCATGTCTATTGTTACCCAAATAATCAGACCTGAAAACACAGGTAACTTGGTGTGTGTGTGTGTGTGTGTGTGTGTGTGTGTACATAATTATTTGAAAGAGAGCAAAGATAACATATTTATCTTATAATCTCCAAAAATAAAAGAAAAAATTTTAAGAGCAACAACTATGGTCACCTCTGAACCAGAGACTGAAGTGGGTGTTTGTTAGTGGGCTGTGTAGAAATCCTCTTGAGTTACAGCATTGTAAATTCCCACAGGGTTGTTGTGACATGGCTGTAAATTGCTGTTCTGTGCTCAGGTATGTGATCCTGCACCCAGCTATATTTATCACTTTGCTCACCGCTCCCTGGGATTCTTTTTTCTAGCATGTTGTGGGTAATATGTGTCTCCCACACATATTCTGAACAACAGAAGATAAACTTATAGACCATTTCTGCTCCTTTGTTCCAGCCCCTAGGACGCTTAACAAATGTTTGCCGAAAGGAGAAGTTCCCCTTCTAATCTAATTACTAGGTCTCTGGCTTGGTACCCTGCACCATGGAGCCCAGCTCTGTAGTCATTGCAGGAGACACTTTAATGGAATGGAAATACCTCCTTTTCCTTCAAGTTCTAGGTGCCGGGTTCTAGTGGCAGCGGACTCCACTGACACTCAAGGCTTACCAACCCGCAGAGAAAACAGACAGGGATATCTAATTACAAGTGTGATCGATGCTACTGGTAGGCATGGTGGAGATTTGATGGCAACTAGGAGGAGAACCACTTGTCTGGAGGCCTTAGAAAGGATTCTTAAGGTCTGAAGAATGAGCAAGACTGCTCGGGGTAGGGCCCTGGTGGAGAAGATTGAAGAGAAGGGAACACCCAGAACACCCAGAAGAAACCTGGTGGGCAAGGGGGATCTGTGAGGCTGGGGAGGAGGCATATCCACCCCAGTCAGGCTCTGGAAGCTTGGGAATGGAATACTGTGCCTGACTGAAAGGGCAGTAGAGATCACTGGCAGTTCTAATCAGTGGTGGGATCTAGTTAAATCTGAGTTTAAGAAGGATCACTGGAGTTACATGTCGGGAGCCAAACCATGAGATGCTGAGAGCCAAACCCATGAAATTACCCGCTGTTCTGTGAAGCATAAACAGTTAAGGTGTAAGGTTAGAAAGGTCAGGGCCCAGGTCTCAGGTCCCAGGAACTGAAAGAACATTGGTATTTCCTGAAAACCTTTAAGGTAGTGGGTTGGCCTTGGGCCATGGGTAACCTTCCCATTTGCCTGTCTTTTGAAGCTGCTGTCCTGATATAAAACTTGATCAGAATATAGACTTGCTCACCTTCTTCAAGTCTCCTGTCCCCCTTTCTTTCGCCCCCTCCCCAGGTTCCCGCTGAATCCCCGCAGGCTGAGGCAGTTACAGAGAAAAGAGTCAGTCAGAAGAGGTGAGCAAAGGGAGAGTCCCCATATCTATAAATGTAAGCAGCTGACAGTGGTATCAGCTAAGGTGTACAGAAGTAGGTGAGCAGGATTTGGAGGTCAGGTGTGAAGGGGTAAGAGGAGTTAGGAACAGACTAGCAGAAGTCTGGTTTGGACAGAAAGATGCTTGTACATGCGTGGGTGCTTGCATGTGTGTGGGCGTGGGTGCCTGTGTGTAGGGGTGGGGGGTACATTATTGACAAAGGCCCTTGATGATAGTGTGTGACTTCCTGGTGAGACATTAATAGAAGCCTCTTCAACCATCAATGCATCCACTACAAAACAATGAAACAATTTAAGCCAAGTGTAGCTAAGTGAGCCAATGAGTTTTCTGGGGTTATTGACGAGAACCTGGGTAAGCCTTTACTTACAGGAGTCTGGGCCACTCAAAAGCAGGGGGACCACTGAAAAGGCCTGCCCCTCCCCAGCTATGAGTGATGATTCACCAAAGCAGCACCCTTGGAGCTCTCTGCACAACTTGTAGGCAGCCTGGCTGTGGTGAGACTCCTCACCCCAGTAGCTTTTCTTGCTTTTATAACATCTGGCAGAGGTCTTGTGAGCCTTGATATTCTAAACTACTTGAGTTTCACTAGCTTCCTGAACTGGGTAAGTTTAACTTCCTGAATCTTTGGAGTTTCTCTCTCTAACCAAGAAGGAACGTGTCAGTTTGGAGGAAATAGCCACACAATGGGGGTATGCCTGACAGAATGTTCTGTTGTTCCTCTTCTGGGTTTTAGTGGAAGGGCTACATTTTCCTCATAATTTACACTTCCTTGGATCTAGTCCCAAAGCCTAGACTAGGGCTTTGCTCTGGAAGGGCTGAGGGATAGGGCCAGAGGAAGACTGAAGCTGGAGTATTCCTGCCAGGAAGTAGGGGACTTGGTGCCAGAGCCTTGTTTCTGTGTGTCTTTGAAGCTGGAACAGAAGCACTGGAGGGACATTAAACCAACATCCTCCATTTATGTGTTTAGACAATGCCGCCTGAGCCAGCAGCCAGACTGTGCCTGGCAGGAATTGCTTGGGTTGTTCACTGACATAGAAGTGGGTAGTCAGCAAAAGACAGAACAGCTCTCCTAGCCAGTCTGGCTATAAGGTAAGAAGCCCCATCGAGTCACAAACAGGGAACAGGAGTTAGGAGATAGAGTCTTAGCCGTAAAAATGGACCCTGGGAGTTTTAAGGAATGATTCTCAAAACCAGGACGTTCATAGACTACCTCCAATGGCCTGATAAGACTCCACAACAGGCATATCCAGAGAATAGGCTTCACTTGGTATTACAGGGAGAGTAACAGAGGCCCAGAGAGGAGCACCATCTCATGCCAGATTATCCTTCATGCTGGTCTAGTAAAACTTTCTTGATGCCTCCAAGTTGAGCTCAATAATCCCTGTTCTAGACTTTAAAATGTGGATGTTTTTCTTCCTTTGCATCCCTCAGTTTTGTTGTATTCCTTTGCCCTTCTTTCCCCTGGACTCTGAATTCTTAGAATTCAAGGAATTTTCTTCTTCTATCTCAAGCTTGGCATGAAGGAAGCTTTTAAAATATAGGGTTGGGAGATGAATAAGTGGTTGAATAAATCAACAAGCTGAATATTGAATTAACTGCTACTAAAATCATCAGCAAACCTCTCTTGAGGGGCTGTAATAATTGAGCTGTGTTTAGTGGGTCATAATAGTTGAGATGGCATGCATAGCCTAGACAGGACAATAGAGATAGCCATGGTGGTATAGGTGCTGATGAGCTGCCCCAAGGCATGAATTTGGGAGAGCTGACCCTGCCCCTTGTCAGCTGTGAGGTGGAGTAAGCACTAGAGAGATGTCCCCTCACCCCTTTTCCCTTCCCCTCCTCCCCTCCGAAGTATAGGAGAGCTGACCCTGGTGGCATGGGTGTAGGAGAGCTGACCCTGGTGGCACGGGTGTAGGAGAGCCAGTTTTGGGGGTATGAGACCAGGAGAGATGGCCCAGCTCCTAGCAGTGTCAGCGCTGGAAAGCTGGCCTTGGTGGCATGAGTGTGGGAGAGCTGGCAGGCTGAACAACCCAGCCACCCAGGCCAGATCCATGCTGTTGAGTTGGCCCACCCCAACTTTTACTCCATCTATGAACTGCTGGAGCACACGAAGGGGCTGGGTGTGCAGAACCAAAGCTGCAGGATCTCCGTGGCACAGGGCAACAACAGGATATCTGAGAGGAACCTTTCTGAGGATCCAGTACTGATGGGGTAACAGAAGCCTGAGGCCTCGAACTAGACCAATGACTCCTTGCAAAGAATATTTGCAAGGAAAGCTATGTGGACAAAAGGGTGTGCTGTGGGACACACCAGGACACTATGCAGCTTCCATAATGAGATAGTTTTTGTTTGTTTTTTTGTTTTTATTTTGGGGGAGGGGAGGTTGCAAGGTCAGATATGGAGAGACTGGAAGATAAGTGGGGTTGGGGTGTGTGATGTGAAATTCACAAAGAATCAATAAAAAGAAAATAATTGAGGTGGCATCATTAGGAGCTGTGGCTTAAGACAATGGTTATTCTCAGAACTATGGTTGAGTTACCCTAACATGTATGTGTAATGTGTATGCTGTGTTGTTTATCTTTTCAAATGTCTTTTTAAAGTTCTATAGTTTTGTTTTCCCCACTTACGATTGTTTTTTAAACTATTTTGTAAACAATTTCTTAATATATGCATGTTCATGAATGTGCATGTATGTGCATTATGTGCATGTATTGCAAGTATGTATATGTATGTTCTGTACACTGAGCATATTCCTTCTATGCCTGTACCCTTCTCTTCCTCCCTCCATTGTTGTCTTTCCTTTGTCTTGTGGACAGTTTTACCTCCACTCTCAAGTCATTTACATAGACAGAATTTTATGTAACTTTCAGAATCTGGGAACCTCAAATGAGAATGTACATAAAATGTTTGTTTTTCTAGTAAGCCTAACCCTTTTATTTCCATTTATACAAACCTTATTCAATTTCATTGCTAAATCTACCATGGAATTCGGTGTGCTTTGTACTATGTCAGGCAGCGAGCCTAGCTACTTCCTCAATCTCAGCTCTACCTCAGATAAAAATGTAAACCAAAGCAATGAAACTCAGTCCAGATGCAAATGGATCTAATGATGTGTGGGCTTAGGTCTTCAAAAAAAGCACTGAAGAATGAGAGCAAGAATCTATGTTCTTGGGCAGGATTTAAAAAACTAATATTGGAAAATGCTGCAGACCCTACTTTTTTTTATTTCTTTCTTTCTTTTTTTTTTGGTTTTTCAAGACAGGGTTTCTCTGTGTAGCCCTGGCTGTCCTGGAACTCACTCTGTAGACCAGGCTGGCCTCGAACTCAGAAATCCACCGGCCTCTGCCTCCCAAGTGCTAGGATTAAAGGCGTGCACCACCACTGCCCGGTTGCAGACCCTACTTTCTTCCTTCCTGTGGACACCCTCAGTCCTCCCTTCTATCCCATATCCATTCCTTTGTGCCAGTTGCCTATACCTAGAGAGACTTTCTATCCCCCATTCCCCAGTGACCACACTGGATCTACATTCAGGTAGGAGATTTTCACTCTCCTTCCTGTTCTCCACTAAGATCTCTCCAGCCTCATTCCCAGCTCTATAACAGCTTGCTTGCAGGTGCTTCTGCTCCTACCCTCCCAACCTCCATTCTCTAGGGGCTTCAGGTGGTGTGGACACAGCTTTCCTCTTTCCTGTGGCCCTCTCAAACTTCCCTTCTAGGCCATCCCTATTCCTTTGTGTCAGCCCCCAATACCAACACACAGAAGCACTCCATAATCAAGTAACCCATGGCTACTACACTAATATCCAGAGAGGCAACAACAAAACAAACAAACAAAACAAGGAAAGGAACACACAGCCAACAAAGACAAGATAAGACATCAGCACTTAGAATAACCTTAATCATCCTCACCCCAGATGGCTAGACACCAGAGCAAAACCATAAACATTAACAGTCAAGATAACAGCTTCCAATAGAACCTAGTAACTCTACTACAATAGGGCCTGAGAAACACAAATAACTAAAAGCACAGACAAGGACTTCAGAATTGCAATTATGAATATGTTCAAGGAGCTGAAAGAGACGTGAATGAGTCTATTAGTGAAGTCTGTGAAAATACAGAGGATGAAATTACATAAGGAAAACGGTTTAAGGCATGAAAGTAGAAACAGAGTCACTAAAAAAAACCCAAACTGAGATAAAGCTAAAAACGAAAAATTTAGAAAGTCAAATAAAAACCTCAGAAGTAAGCCTTCCCAACAGAGTATAAGACACAGAAAAGACTCTCAGGCACTGAGGGCAAGATAAAAGAAATGGATACCTCATCAAAGAAAATACTAAATTTTCAAGATTCTAAGCACAAAATATCCAGAATTCGTGGATGTAAAGACCAAATCTATAAATAATAGGAAGTGAGGAAGGAGAAGAAACCCTGATCAAAAGTACAGAAAAGATTTCCAACAAAAATCATAGGAAAAAAAATAATCTTAACCTAAAGAAAGAGGACCTTTCTTGAACAAAAAGCATATATACCACCAAATGGACATTACCATAAAAAATTCCCTACAATGCATAATAATAAATACACTAAATGTACAGAACAAAGAAAGACTATTAAAACTGCAAGAGAAAAAGACCAAGTAATGTATAAATGTAGACTATTAGAATAACACTTGATTTTTCAGTGGAGATGCTAAATTATTACATGCATACAGAAGTACTCCATAATCAGGAAACCTATGGCCACTACACTTTCCTACTATCCAGAGAGGGCAACAAAAAATAGAGGAAGGAACACAAAGACAAGATAAAACATCAACACCTAGAATCACCTTAATCATCCTCATCCCAGATGCCTAGACACCAGAGCAAAACCATAAACATTAACAGTCAAGACAATGTGCTTTCAACAGAACTTAGTAACTCTGCTACAACAGGCCCTGAAGGATGCTAAAGCCAGAAAAGTCAGTCTAGACAACTATACCCAGTAAAACATGATCACAATAGACAAAGAAAAATATTCTATGGTAAAATCAAATTTAAGCAGTATCTAGCTAGAATTCCAAATCTAGAAAAGGCACTACTAGGAAAACCTCAACCTGAAGAGGTTAAATATCCCTCCCCAAAACACAAGGAATAAATAATCCCAGAACAGTAGATCAAAGGGGGGGGGGGACCCATACCACCACAAGGTAATGGGATCTGATGCCCTTTTCTGCTGTGTCTGATGACAGCTACAGTGTACTCATATACATAAAATAAATCTTAAAACAACTACCCAAACTCATGGGACACAATGAAGGTGGTTCTAAGAGTTAAGTTCATAGCACCAAGTACATACATTAAAAAACAAATTGGAGAGATCTCATATTAGCAACTTAGTGGTAAACCTGACAGCTCTGAAAGAGCCATGCTCAACCTGTAGGTCACAATCCCCACAGAGGTGGCATAGCAGATATTTACGTTACAATTCCTAGCAGTAGCAAACTTATAGTTATGAAGTAGCAGTGAAATAATCTTATGGCTGAAAGTCACTATAACATGAGGAACTGTATTAAAGGGTCGCAGCATTAGGAAGGTTGAGAACCACTGCTCCAGAATATAAAAAAGAAATATCCTAAAGTTGATAGCAAGAAATGATCAAACTGAGGTCTGAAATTAATAAACTTGAAACAAACAGAAACACTACCAAAAATAAAAAATCAAAGAATGAGTTGATTCATTAAGAAAATCAACAAGATTGATAAGCCCTTAGCAAAATTAACTAAAAGATGAAAAAAGAAGATCCAAATTAACAAAATTAGAGATGAAAGGGCTACATGACAACAGACACCAAGAACATTAGAGAATCATAAGGACACCCTTTAAAAAATCTGTACTCTGACAAACTGGAAAGCTTAAAAGACATAGGTAAATTTCTTGATATATGATATAATATACATGATATCCCTAATTTAAAAATAAATCGGTATCAAATAAGCAATTTAAATGGTCCCACAAACCTTAATGAAATAGAAATAGAATTAAAACTCTCCCAATCAAAATATCCAGAGCCAAATGGATTCAGCACAGAATTCTACCTGACCCTCATAGAGAAATTAATGATGTACTCATTAAAATATTCCACAAAAGAGAAACAGAAGAAACTTTGCCTAATTCATTTTATGAGGGCACAATTACTCTGATAACTAAATCACATAGAGACCCCACAAAAAAAAGAAAAGTACAGACCAATGTCTCTTATGAACACAGATGCAAGATTTTTCAATAAAATATTTACAAACTAAAACCAAAAGCACATCAAAAAGACAACCCACCATAATGGAGTCAGCTTTATTCCTGAGATGGAAAAATGGTTCAACATATGTAAATCAATGATATAATCCATCACATCAACAAACTGTTTAAGACAAAAAACAAAAAAACAAACAACAACAACAAACCCCGATATGATCAGCTCATTAGATGCAACATCCCTTCATGATAAAAGTCCTGGAGGGATTAGGGATATGAGAAATGTAGTTAAACACAATAAAGGCAGTTAACAGCAAACCCACAGACAACATCAACCTAGATGGAGAGAAACCAAGCAATTCTACTAAAACCAGTAACAAGACAAGGATGTCTACTTTCTTCAAGCCTATTCAATGTCATACTAGATGTCTTAGCTAAAGCAATAAGACAAGTGAAAGGGATCAAGGGTGCAAATTAAAAAGGAAGAGGTCAAAATATCTTTATTTGCAGATATATGGTGGTATAAATAAATGACCCTAAACACTTCACCGGGAAACATATATATCTGATCAACAGTTTCAGCAAAATAGCAGGATACAAAATTATCACTCACAAATCACTAGTGCAAAGAAATCAGGGAAAGAATTCCTTTTCTAATAGCCTCAAAATTTTTTCTTGAGTAATTCTAACGAAGAAAGTGAAAGATGTGTTGTAGTAGTAGTAGGTAGTAGTAGTAGTAGTAGTAGTAGTAGTAGTAGTAGTAGTAGTAATACCTTTAAGATATTGAAAAAAGAAATTGGAAAAGATATCAAAGGAAAGCTCTCTCATGCTCTCAAATCAGTAGTATTAATGTAGTAAAATGGCCATTCTTTCAAAAATCAATCTACAGATCCAATTCCCCCATCAAAATTCCAACACAATTATTCAGAGAAATCGATTAAAAACCAATTTTAAGCTTTATATAGAAACACACACACACAAAATTCAGTATAGCTAAAACAACCCTGAACAATAAAGGAGTTGTAGGAGGTTCACCACTCCTGCTTCAAGTTGTACTATAGAGATATCATAATAAAAACATCATGGTATTGACATAAAACAATACATTCATTGATACAATTGAATTAAAGACTTAGAAGACTGTAAGTTCCTATACGTATAGGCTCAGATTTTTCAAAACCTACTTTTTTAAGGGTCCTTAAATGCTTTAACCTCCCTTCTAGCCCACCACCCACCAGAGGTAGTGGGAAGGAAAGGTTAATAGGGTAAAGGAGGATTGCACCTGTTTAGAGATAGTCCTTTGGGGTGATTCCAATCTTCACTGTCAGGATATCAGCAGTTCAGTTCACACATATCAGCAGTGGTAGCTTGATCCACTTGTATACACCATTAACAAATTAGCAATGGCTGTTCAATCCAGAAGAAACAGCAAGGTAGTTGGCCAGAGTCCACAGAAGCAGCAAGAAGCCACTGGAATATCACAAGATGTTCTTTAGTGCATTTCCCTCTATGAAGTCATGACAAACAATGATCAACAAGGAAGGTAAGGTGAACCAATGCCACACTGTGGTCCACTGTCAGTTGGGTTATATTTATACACTTTCCAAACATCACGTGTTCTTTCAAGCATCTGTTCTAGCAAAACATCATATGTTCTTTTTTTCAGACAGCTTCCAGAAAAACACCATGTATCTGTTCTCAGTAAAACATCTTCCCACATGTCTGCTACAGCAAAATATCCTCTCATAATACAGTTTCCAGAAAAACATCATATGACACAACCGAGTCTCCAAAGAAAGCAGAAATTTCCACTTCACATACCCATGGACACTTGATTCTTGACAAAGAAGCCAGAAATACACACTGGGAAAAAGACAGCATCGTCAACAAATGGTGCTCATCAAACTGGGTGTCTGTGTGTAGAAAAATACAAATAGATTCATATTTATTACCCTGCACAAAACCTATTTATAGATGAATCAATGACCTCAACATAAAGCTATCTAACCTAAATTTGATAGATAGAAAAGAAAGTGGGGAACAGTTTAGAACTCATTGGCACAAGAAAAGACTTTCTAAGCAGGACACTAATGACACAGGTACAAAGATCAACAAATAATAAATGGGAACTGAGGACACTATCATTCCGCCAAAGCATCAGGATACAGAGCAGGAAAAGTTCCTAATCAATTACACATCTGATAGCCGGTTAATATCTGAAATATAAAAAGTACTCAAAAAAGTAGACATCAGAAAAACAAATAACTCAATTTCTAAAAATGGGTACAGAACTAAACAGAGAATTCTTAATAGATGAAATGCAGATGGTTGAGAAACACCGAAAAGAAAATTTCAACCTCCTTAGTCCTCAGGTAAATGCAAATCCAAAGTACGTTAAGATTTCATCTTACATCAGTCAGTATGGCCAGTATCAATAAAACAAATGACAGCAAGTGCTGGCAAGGATGTAGGAAAAAGGGACCATGGCTGGTAAGAGTGTAAACTTATACAGCCATTATGGAAACCAGTGTGGCGTTTCCTCGGGAAGCTGTGGATGGGCAAATCTACCTCAAGATCCATCTATATTACTCTTGGGCATATACCCAGAGATTCTATCCTACTACAGACACTTGCTCATCCATGTTCATTGCTAGTCTAATCATAATAGCCAGAAATTAGAAACAGCCTAGATGTCTGTCAATAAAAAAAACGTGGTACATTTACACAGTGGAATATGATTTCACTGTTAAAAGAAAAACAAAATCATGCAATTTGCAGGTAAATGGATGGAGTTAGAAAAAAATCATTCCGAGTTATCTAAATCAGATCTAAAAAGACAAATATGGCATGTGCTCTCTTTTATGTAAATAGTAGCTCTTAAGCCTTTGATAGGTATGCTACAACCCACATAACCACAGAGGCTGTACTGGCTGGTTCTGTGTGTCAACTTGACACAAGCTGAACTTACCACAGAGAAAGGAGTTTCAGTTGAGAAAATGCCTCCATGAGATCTAGCGGTAAAGCATTTTCTCAATTAGTGATCAAGGGGGAGGGCCCCTTGTGAGTGGTACCATCTGTGGGCTGGTAGTCTTGGGTTCTATAAGAAAACAGGCTGAGCAAACCAGGAGAAGCAAGCCAGTAAGAAACATCCTTCCATGGCCTCTGCATCAGCTGCTGCTCCTTGACCTGCTTGAGTTCCAGTCCTGACTTCCTTCAGTGATGACCAGCAGCATGGAAGTGTAAGTTGAATAAACCCTTTCCTCCCCAACTTGCCTCTTGGTCATGATGTTTGTGCAGGAATAGAAACCCCGACTAAGACAGAGGTTATGTATAAGAAAGAGTAAGGGGCTTGGGGTGGGCTCTCCCATGGAGGGGGAAATAGAATATACAGTTATGGGGTGACCTGGGTGAGACTAGAATGGGAGTATTAAAGGGGAGGGAGAGAAAATAAGGGAGTAATGGACGAGTACAGGAGGGACAGCCAATCCTGTGGGCGCTTGAGCAGATGGAAACCTATTTCAGTAGAAACTTCTTAAAATATTTACATATATGAAAGAAATCTAAATGAAGTCAGCAAATAATGAAGAGATAATGCCTCAACTAGACATGTTTTGCTCCCACTGAAACTTCCAGTGGCAGTAATAAATTACGTGTAGTTGAGTTGTTGACCAAAAAGATGCCATAGCATCCCCCAAACAACTCAGGCTACCGTCAAAGCTACGTGGTTGCTCTCCAAAAACTGATAGTAAGGCCCTATTGCTGTGGAGAACACTTATGAACTTCACTGAACACAGAGAAGTTGAGCTGGTGCCCACTTAGAATCTTGACCCCCTACTGACTATTGCGCTTAGTCCTGGAAGGTTCTCTGTGTACTCAGAGGAGAAAGGTAACCACCACACAGCTATAAAACACGAGAACTACAATGGTGACCTTCATGCATGATATACTGGTGAAAGAGTGGGACAGACACTGTGGAAATAATCAATCACTCTCTGATTGGATTTAAGGCCTACTTCATGAGATGGAACCCATACCTTAGACACTGCTCTGGTGGCCAAACCCCTGAGACTAGAAGGTGCATGGGTCTAGGGGAAAAACCAAATAGTATTATTCTACTAAAAGAAGACAGTAATAAAATTCCTAAAAACATTCTTCTGTACCATAGATCAATGTCTCTCTCAGCCATCTTCAGAGAAGCTTCCTCTTGCAGTAGATGGGAACTGTTAAAAAAATCCACAACTGGACAATGTGCAGAGAATGGGAAACTTTGGAGCACCCAGTCCTTAATGGGATGTCTTCATCAATCTATTTCTTGAGTGTTCATGGAAGTATGCAGAAGAGGAAGCCAACAGATTGTTAAGAGCCAGAGGAGAAGGATGACACAGGAAGTAGTGTCATCCAGACACATGACTGATGCACATACAAACTCACAGAGACTGTAACAGTGGGCACATGTTCAAGCCAGACAGCATCCTAGCATTGAGAAGAGGATCCTTGCTCCCACCATAACCAAAAAATGATTTGTAATTGGCATCCACTGGCAAAGAAAAAAATGGTTTTTTTTTCAGTGGAGTCTCATTAGATATATAAACCACAATCAAGGGTAAGTCCCACGCCCAGTAGTAGGTGGCCAACATAAAACAAACTCAACGCTATTTCTGTAGATTTTTTTGTCCCATATTGCTTTTTTAGGGCACTTTTAAAAAAAACTGTATTTTTGTTTTTTCATTTGTTTGTTTTGTTTTTATGTTATAGTTTCTGATTTTGTGTTTTTATGATGTATGTTGTATGTCTGCCTGTACATGTTTCTTGTGACTTTTTTGTTGTTCTTGTTGTTTTTAATTCTTTAGCCTATTTGTTTTGTAAAGAAAGAAAGGTGTGGCCAGGCAGTGGTGGCACACGCCTTTAATCCCAGCACTTGGGAGGCAGAGACAGGCGGATTTCTGAGTTCGAGGCCAGCCTGGTCTACAGAGTGAGTTCCAGGACAGCCAGGGCTACACAGAGAAACCATACCTTGAAAAACAAGGAAGAAAAAGAAGAAGGGAGGGGGAAGGAGGAGAAGGAAAGACCTCCCCAATATTTCTCATTTCCTTCTTTCTTGATTCCCTTGGTCACTGAGTTTTCAGTGACCTGTCAGGGTAAAGTAATATAGGAGCCAAAGTTGTGTGCACACAGGGACTATTTCTGCTGAAAAAATATTCAAAATAATACTTAGATAGAGAGGTGGGAAATGGAGAGGTAACAAGACCCATGGATAGATCCTGAGCTTAGAGGATCTGGGTTCTTGGGTCAGTCTCCCTTTGTGATTTGTGACTTTCAGCAGACTAGTTCTCTCTCTCATAGGAAATAAACGTCTGGTTTTTTGTTTGTTTGTTTTTTTGGGTTTGTTTTGTTTTGTTTTGTTTTTTCGAGATAGGGTTTCTCTGTGTAGCCCTGGCTGTCCTGGAACTCACTCTGTAGACCAGGCTGGCCTCGAACTCAGAAATCCACCTGCCTCTGCCTCCCAAGTGCTGGGATTAAAGGCGTGTGCCACCACTGCCGGTGGAAATAAACTCCCAGGTGTCTAAAGTCTCCTGCTGTCCTGAGGCCTCCTGCTTGAGTCATTTATTCATCTTACTTTCTACACTTTCCCTAATATGTCTCTTTTCTACTCCTCCCATGACTCCTTTTTCTGGGATTCCTGAACCCGTTGTCTCTCTTAGCAAGTCTTCTCAATGGACTAATTACTGGAAGCAGAGCTTCTAATTCCTGTGAGCTTAGACAGTGAGGTCATTATTACACCTAATAAGAGTTAACTGGTCCATTTCTCACAAAGTGTCTTCCTGTGTGGAACTGAAATGTAATGTACTAAAAACAAGAGAGGTGGACTGGAGGGCAGCTGTTCACAGGCAACCCTAGTGCACAGGAGGAATATGCCATGGCCAATGTCTTCTTTTAAAAGCCAGAGTGGTTCCAATCCATTCACACCGTCTTTTCCTAAGTATTTCGGTCGGTCTGTCACAGTCAGTGATCCCTTGCAATGTTTTTGTTTTATTGTTACTGTGACCAAATACCTGATCTAAAAGACTTAAGGGGAACGGATTGATTTTTTTTAGTGATTTCAAATGTTTCCATCAATGATGCTGGCTAAGTCAGATAAGAACCACAGCTCACATCCCGGTAGATAGGAGTGGAGTAGATTGTTAAAAGAATGGGCCAGAGTCTAAAGCCCCAAGGACACACCCCAGGTGACCTACTTCCTTGAACCTGGTTCTCCACTTTACATAGTTCTCCTCCCTGCCAAACTATTCTTTAGAACTAAAGATCTAATTGTTTCTGAGTTCTACTTCACCCTTCTCCTAGGCATTTCACATTCAAATCAAGTTGACTTGGGGCCTAGCCTTGAGTCTTCTCTAGTACCCATACTGTTTCCTCACTTGGTCTCTGACACCTAACCTCCTTCCTTGGTCTCTGGTGTCTTCAGGAGGCTGAGTGAGGATGAACTGAGGCCTAGGCTGAACTTCCTCCTGACAGCTTTATGTCTCAAGGAACCAGAAAGCTGGGCATTCACAGGATGTCTTCTTTGCTTTGCACACATAGAGAGGGCAGATATCTTTTCAACTGCCAGCCCCCTGGTCCTTGGTAAGATGTCAAGCACAGTTGGCAAATATTAGGTAAGGAAACAGCAGTTTTTATGCCTAGAAACTCTATTCATACTTCTTTTGCAGGGCCAGGGACTCTTTACAGAGAGAGCATGTCTATCTGGACTTAGGGCTCCTTGGCCTCTAAGGAATGGTTCAGGATGCTTTAGTGGATGCCTGTTCTTCCTCTGCTCATCATGTTTCTGTCACAGTGGGGACTGGAGTGCCTTCGTCCATTAAGGCAATTCCTCGCTCCTGTACCATTGTTAGACATCAAGCTGGAGCCTGGCCGGGCAGTGGTGGCACACGCCTTTAATCCCAGCACTTGGGAGGCAGAGGCAGGCGGATTTCTGAGTTCGAGGCCAGCCTGGTCTACAGAGTGAGTTCCAGGACAGCCAGGGCTATACAGAGAAACCCTGTCTCGAAAAACAAAAACAAACAAACAAAAACCAACCAAACAAAAAACCAACCAACCAACCAAACAAACAAAAAAGATGGAACCTTAAAGAGAATGAGAAGGTGAGCAAATGGACTGTTAGAGCATCAGGAAACCCAGGGCCTAACATCTGGAAGGATATGTGCAGCTCTGGAGATACAAGACACAATGAGAGAGAGATAGCTGCCTCGGCTTGGAGGAGTTTGGAGAAAGGCTATGTCTCCCACGCTGTGGGCTGCAGTCACTCCACACACTTAGCTTGGCAGAGGATGGTAGAGAGGAGGAAAGACAAGGTGCTTTCTGAGGCACCATCACCTCAAAAGAGGTGGGTCATGACCTCTTTTGGGGGGGTCAAACAACCCTTTTATAAGGGTCACATCAGATATCCTGCATATCATATGTTTATATTACAATTCATAACAGCAGCAAAATTACAGTTATGAAGTGGAAACAAAAATAGTATTATGGCTGGGGTTGTCATCACAACCTGAGGAACTGTTTTCAAGGGTCACAGCATTAGGAAGGTTGAGAACCACTGTGTAAGGGTGGTGATTATTTTTCCAGGCTGGAAACTGAAGATTTTAGCTTTTCTTTCTTTCTTTCTTTCTTTCTTTCTTTCTTTCTTTTTTCATCTTCCTCCTTCTTCTGTATCTTCTGCTTCTTCTCCTCTTCCTGTTTTTGTTTTTTGTTTTTTCGAGACAGGGTTTCTCTGTGTAGCTCTGGCTGTCCTGGAACTCACTCTGTAGACCAGGCTGGCCTCGAACTCAGAAATCTGCCTGCCTCTGCCTCAGAGTGCTGGGATCAAAGGCATGTGCCACCACTGCCCGGCTAGCCTTTCTTTCTTAACTCTGTAGTAAACACCAGGGAAAGAATCTTCCACTTTCTCTGGCTCAACATCTGTATTTCCCGCTTTCAACTACACTGCTACCTCACCGATTAGGATGGAAGGCCAGCTTCTTCACTCTCAGAAGTTAGAGACTAAGGAGACATAGACAGTCCTTGTTTTCAAGGAATTCAGAGTATAATGAGGCAGACATCCTGCTAATCAAGCAGTATATGCAGTCTGTTGTGACACACTTCATAGCACCTCTCATACTGGAAGACTCAGCCTCTGGATGCCTCTTTTGATGAAAGGTAGGTGATAAGACTCCAGGAGACTCAGTTAACCAGAAGAGCGATGGTGTTAGAGAGATGAAAATGGAGCAAAGCCCGGAACCTTCACTGGGGTTGGCCTGGGAAGAGGGTTCGAAACTATGCTAGTAGAAAGAAGAGTGCAGATGTGTGCTGGGGATGGGCAAGCGTGCTGGCAGTGAATTGAACCTAGTCATGCTGATACTTTGAAACACCCCAGAGCAATTCACCCTTTCAGGACTGGGTTTCTGGGCTGTTTGAGGAGTCTATGAGGAGATCCTAACAAGTCTGGTGTCAGGGCTGTTAGGTGAAGGGGCATAGGACTTTAGGACCTGTGGTCCTGAGTAACTTGTAGGAGTCTGGAGAGGAAAGAAAGTCTTTCAGATTTGTAGTTAAAGGAGGAGTGTGAGGTCAGCTGAGGCACAGGGAAGCGTTCTCTGCTGCTGGGAGTGTTGGTCTTCCTGGCATTTTCTTTGTCTGTGTTTCAGGGTCCCCTCCTGGCATGTACTCATCCAGAGGAAAGGGGAAAGGTTGT
This sequence comes from Rhynchomys soricoides, assembly GCA_019843965.1. Lineage (NCBI taxonomy): Eukaryota > Metazoa > Chordata > Mammalia > Rodentia > Muridae > Rhynchomys > Rhynchomys soricoides. The sequence goes on from JADRCH010000009.1 coordinate 3,678,193, forward strand.
TTCGTTCCCAGAATTCCCTGAGCTGAGGAACTGCATCTCTGCCTGTCCATTTGCTATGTTCTGCCCCCAGATGCCTGCAGAGATGAATCTCAAATGTTACCAAAGAAGACAACTTTCCTTGACCATTTATAGGAAAAGTCGCCCCTGCCTTCTTTCTCGGTTTCTTTATTTTGTTTTGTTCCTCATAGCATTTAACATAATCTAGTACGTTATACTTTTCATGGACACCCTCCCCCAGTGAAACTTTAAAAGGAAGGAACTTGTGTGTATCATGTGTGTGTTTTATTGTGACGGGTATCATTATATAGGCTGAGTTTCTGGGTTCTCCTTGAATTTACAATCCTGTTTGGTTTGGTTGGTTGGTTGTTTTGTTGCTGCTGCTGTTGTTTTTAAAACAGGCTTTCATTTAAACCCTGGCTGTCCTGGATCTTTCTTTCTTTTCTTTCTTTTTTCTTTTTTTCTTTTTTTTTGCTTTTTCGAGACAAGGTTTCTCTGTGTAGCCCTGGCTGTCCTGGAACTCACTCTGTAGACCAGGCTGGCCTCAAACTCAGAAATCCACCTGCCTCTGCCTCCCAAGTGCTGGGATTAAAGGCGCACGCCACCACTGCCCGGCTGTCCTGGATCTTTCTAAGAAGACAGGTTGGCCTTTACGCACAGAGATAAGCCTGCCTCCTACTTCCCAAGTGCTGGGATTAAGGATGTGAACCATGATGCCCAGCCAATTCTCCACCTTTGTCTCCTGAGCTAGCCTTACAGGCATGCACCACTATACTCAGATTTATTTATTTATTTATATTCTGACTGGTTTTGTGACTGGATCATATCAAGTACCAAAGAAATATCTGTTGAATGACCATTTCTAAGTGCATGTGTTTGTATGGGTGCTTGTCTGTGTGGGGTGGTAGTATTCTTAATCTCTGGATTAGATATCCCCGTTTTAAAATTGTGGTTTTGCCTATGCTTGCAAGAATTTTTAACATAAAGAGAACTCTGAGTCCTTATATATTACACTTTTAAATATGAACTTATGGGTTTTTTGTTTGTTTGGTTGGTTGGTTGGTTTTGACTGTGTTTCTGTGTCCTCTAGTTGTGCAAGATTGTGTTTGTACCACTCACTCAATCTGTCAAGATTTTTGCAGGAATTGTGGCCATCTCATATCAGCAGAGGGCACTAGAGCTGTGCCTTAGTTCCAGTCCTGAAGATCAAGCTATCTTGGCCAGGAGTTCTTAGGGACTCAGGAGATCGAGAATCTGAGAAGAGGTGGAGACCTCTCCAGATCAGCTTATTTGGAAAGTTGTGCAATTCCTGTGACTTCTCTATTATTTTCCCCAAACTCGCTCAGCTCCCACTGAGCAGAAGGATTTATTTAGGGATTGGGGGGAGGAGATGGCTATTACACTGGACAGGCTCTGGACAGGAGCACCTCCGGAATGCACTTCTACTTCGATTCTCCACTTCTTCAACCCAGTGCACCTCAAGTTCCTGAGTGCTTAGAGATCGTTCAATGGCTGCCTTCTATGGCAAGCCTTCGGGGAGGCACAAGAGAAAGCCCCCGTGTTCTTTGGCTTTCCCTCCGGATGGATAGATGTCTGGGATGAACAAAGGAAGAGTTAACTGCGCCTCTTCCTGGCTACTGCAGACTCCAGCGCTGAGGCGGGTCTCAGTGTGGCTGGCTGAAGCCCTCAGAAGGGGATCAAAGACAGTCAAGATTTCTCCAATCTGAGATTTGTAGGCGAGGAGAGCTTCTCCCCCTCCAACACTCTCGAGTTAATTGAGAATTCTTAATTTAGGCATCTAGGGTTAGATTCTGGGGTTTGGGATTAAACCGAAAAAGATCCTAAAGCTTTTACCCCCCTCCCCAAGACGCATAAGAAGCACACCCCTCCTAACACAGTCACTCAAATTGATGAAGGTTCGTCCTCAGCCCTGGCTGCCACCCCATGCCCGGCTCAGTTACACCACTGGGGGCAAAAGTAGGTCTCGCACCAAGAGCTTGTGGGCCAGGACCCAGCGGTCCTTGCTCCGGAGCCTGCGACGCCGCGTTCTCCCCACCCCTCCCCACCCCTCCCCACCCCTTGCCTCTGCCCTCAATTCCTTTCTCTTTGCTCTCCTCCCATCTCGGTTCCAGCGAGCGGAGCGAGTGTGTGTGCGCGCGCGTTGGGGGACCAGGGGAGGGCAGTGGAGGGAGGCGCCGTCGGAGGGAGAGCAGACGTCAGGAAGAGAGGGAGGGAGCCGGGGAGGGAAGAGAGGGAGAGGGAGAGAGAGAGAGAGAGCGGCGCGGAGGTTGAGAGAGGCCCCGAGAGATAAAGCCGGAGGGCAGAAATTATTAGGGGGCGCCGGACGAGAGGAGGGGCCAGGGGAGCGAGCCCGCGGCTAGAGAGGCAAGCGAGTGTGCTCCTTGTGTGCAAGGGCGGGAGGGAGGAGAGAGAGCCTGCGGCGGCCCGGCTCGCGCCGACTCGGGCCCAGCGGCGGGCGGACAGCATGCTGAGCCTCCTCATCTGGATCCTCACTCTCTTCAACACTTTCTCGCAAGGTAAGCCCCAGCGGCTGGCTGGGGAGTCCAGGGAAAGGGCGCGGAGTTACCCGGAGAACACCGAGGAGTTGTTGGTGAAGCGGCCCAACTTGCTTCCTCTGGCTGCGCGGGAGAACAGAGAACTTAGGTCGCAAAAGCCGAGATCCGAGTAGAAAAGGGACCAGAGTGCTCAAAGTCTTTCCTCCAGTTCCTGGCAGTCCTCCCTCCATCCCTCCACCTCCTGGGCCCAGGGCCGGACAACTGGGTCCTGGCCAAGAGAAAGGCTGGGAGGAGGTGGGATTTCAGATTTGGGGGGGTGGAGTGCGTGGAAAGCACAGACGCAGGCTCCCTAAGATGAGGCTGAGGGATCCTGCTACCCCAATCCAGCCTACAGTCTCCTTCATTTGAAGTGCGGCTGCATACTGCTTGGGGCTGCCCCTCAAAGGAAGGCTGTATTCGGTTCCCCGCCCTGGAGGCTGTGGGTGAGAAGTAGAACCCAGGGTTGTTTGGGTTCATCTGGAGAAGGGGAGTTGACTGAGCCAGGCATTCACTTTGAGTCAGGAAAGTGCAGATTTCTGAGGCTCCTTTGGAACTAGCTGGGCAGAGCTGGAAGGAAGTGTGGGAGAGAGATGAGTGTATTCAGGTACACTAGGCTAGATGCACGTGAAGGAACCAAGGGTCCAAACCCCAGCCAGGCCTGGGGTCTGTAGGAAAAGGGTCTTGCCTCCTGAGACTGACTCCAAGGAACATTTAATACTGTTGAGCCCCTCCCCCGAACTGGAACACAGAAACTGACACAGATAGCTTCCAACAGAGACATTGAGACAGACTACTCACCTAAGGAGACATCTCCCACAAACATCCCCCACACGGGGGGAGACAGACATATACACAAAGACACTGATTGACACCTCTGAAGAAGGAAGATTCCTCTTCTAAGCTGACCTACACTTGCCTAGTTATATACCCTGGCATCAAACTTAAACTGTACATACATGTTTGCTACCTTCAAAGGACATTACATCCACTCGCACAGAATTGCTTCCACATACCCCAGCCATGGAGCAAACAAAGAAACTTGGGCAGACATTCTTATAGGCAGGCGCCTACAGGGATGTACAGTCTTCAAAATGGAGGAGGTGGTCTCTCACTGGGGTGGGTGAGCGATCTGGAAAGAGGGAAGCCGCAGAATGGAAAGAGCCTCAGGCATTGGCCAGCTCTCTTACTCTCCTGAATGGTGTGTGTGTGTGTGTGTGTGTGTGTGTGTGTGTGTAGGGGGAGGGCTGTTCCACTAGACCCCTCCTCTCTTTGCTAGCTCTTTCCTCCAGCTCTGAAGGCAAAGCCTGGCTTAGTTTAGGGGTCTTGAGTCCCTTTCCTTCCCTGGAGCCCCAGGACCCACTTAGAACATGAGAAGACACTAGAACATGAAAAGACACATCCGCTGAAGCAGGAGTGGAGTTAGGGGGAGGGAGAAAGGGGGAGGAGGAAGACCTGGTCTCAGGTTGGCCACTTGGCAGAAAGTTGGGAAGATAAGTTAAGTTCTGACTTCGTGCAAGCCAGGTTGCTCGAGAGGGGGAGGGGAAGAGCATGGTGGGTGAGGGGCAGTGTCAGTTTCTATAGGTATCAGAAGCAGGCATCTGTCTGCCCCTCTCTTGCAGCCTTCATAGTCCAATGAAATAGAATGAGCTTTGAGAAACAGAAGCTGCAGTTAGCAAACAGGAGAGACATGTAGCTTGAATCCCGACCGACTGGAGGTCAGGAAAAAAAAAATGCTTGCTGTGTACTTGTCCATCATTGTGGGTGGGTGTGGCTAGGGAAGGCAACTGAACCACAGCCTACTTGACTGGTGCAGATGTGTGTTTGGGGTCATTAGAGAGGAAAGCAAAGGGAGAGGGGAGTCAGGAGGGACGGTCAGCAAAGGGTTGGGGAGGAGACCCTTAGGGGAAAAATGGGGACCTGGGGACACTGACATGCTAAGGCCCAGGCAGGGAGAGAGTGCACAGTGTGGTTGGCTGTGAGCTGGAGGCAGAGGGATGGTAGTGGGGGGAGAGGAAGAGGAGAGGTAGTCAGAGGAGCAACAAAACTGAGAACCGCAAGAGCTAGGAAGGGGCAATTCAGCCTTGCTGAGAAATAAAAACCGCATTCTAAAGACTTTCGATGGGCTTCATCTATCATCATTTTTTACTAAATAATTTTCTGTATCTTATCTAAATGAAAACCCTTATCTCCCCCCTCCCCCGCTGCCGCCTCCATCTCGCCCCGGCTCCCCAGACTGATTGCGCTGAAAATTGAAATATTTATTCATTTTCTAGGAGATTTTTCTCCCTCCCTAGTCTCAGGGAGGAGAAATTGAAAAGGAAGGATTGTAGTTAATCAGAGCAATGTGGGATGACAGGATGGCTCCTGTGGGAGCTGCCTCCAGAGGCTGGTGGCTCTGGCTATAGGAGGGAAATCTCGTCCTCTGGCACCCCCTCACCCCAAGCTCCTCCTGTCTGTTCTGCCTTTGCTCCAAGGAGACTAAGGGGTAAAACAAAGAGGCCCAAGGGCCTCCTATGTTTCCAGCATTTAGCTCCCTGTGCACAGTTATATCCTGGCAAAGAACTGTGAGCCTGGATTCTACAGCTCTGTTCTGCACACATATGCATGCCACGCACTCCGAATGTCCTACTTCTGATCAAAGCTGGGTTTCGAGCTGGGGTAGATGTAGGGGAAGGGGGCAGAAACCAAACTATCAGGTCTCCCCTTGACTTTGATTGGACTCCATCTTCAGCCTTCTACTGGAGCGCAAAAGGAGACAGGAAGCAAGTACTGGGTGCCACAGGCATGCATCTGCAACACCCAGGCAGAGCAAGAAGGAGGTGGCATCCAGTTCTTCCAACCTTTGCTCCTTATTACCATTGGGTGGCTGTTGGCCTATACCCCCCCCCAAACACACCCTTCTTTGCCTTTCCAGTGGGGTCTGATGATGAAGCTGCCAGCTTACCCAATGCTTGCAAAGGAAGCCTCCTTCGAGATCCCTTGGGACCCAGTCTTCACTTCTTTCTTGTGCTCCAATATGGGCACAGTGCTGTGCAAATAGTCAGTGCCCCTTAATATATGATTGATGAGTGATCTGCACTGCAGAAGGGAGGCCATATTAATTAAATGGTGATGACGTCACAGTCTCAGCCTGGTATGCTCGAAACCCTAGTATTCAAGAGGCTGAGGCTGTGAGTTCAAGGCCACCTTGGACTACATATACCAAGTTTCAGGCCAGTCAAGGTGAATTCTAAGTCCCCAAGAAAAATAAATATATAGATAAATAAATAAATAAATAAATAAATAGACAAAATCAGAGACTTACATTCAGTTCCTCCATGTTGATATCCGAAAGAGGTTATGGGCTCCGTAGTTACCTCAGTTTGCTTATATGTAAAGTGGGGATGGTGATTGAGATCTATATATCTATATCTCCATGGATTATCTATGAAAAGTGCATGGGTGTTGTCTGGCACAGATATGTTCAGTGCCTGTGTTAGGAGTGTATGTCTGAGCACATGTGGATAGCAGGAGAGACGGGGGTGGGGAGGGAGGGAGGGGGAAGCAGAAAAGTTTGAGTTTTTGTGTGAAATGAAAAGGTGAGGAGTTTCAATGTGAGACCAAACACAGATTATTTAGCGAGCTCCCATGTTAATGACTTTAAATGCACATTAACTTAAGCTGTACAACAGTCTCCTGAGGTAGACTGGGCAATTAATCCCTGTTTTCCTAAATGAGAAACCGAGGTTCAGCTATGTAAGATAGGCAGTGATAGAAACCAGCTGATTCAAAACCTACACTATTCTCCTTCACCAGAAACCTCTCAGCTAGCAGGGACTGGTATAGGCCCACCCCCACCTCTGGTCCATGGTAGAGTAAGTGGGGAGAAAAAGATTGTTTCATTAAGGTAATAATAGCATTTAAACATTTAAAAATAGTCTTTTATTTTGAGATTCTGCCCTATAGTTTTGGGTTACTCTTTCTTTATGATTCTGTTGGTTATTTCTTTAAAAGGCTTTACTTGCCAAACAGGATTTCTACCCTTGCGTTTGTTTCTTAGATGAAACCTAGCCTTTCTAATCCATGGATTTATACATGGGAGCCTTCCCCCTGTCTCCTCCAAGCTGACTCTGTAGTGTCGTAGGACCATGCAAGGGCTGATACATTGAGTGGAGTCTGGAGACAGCCTGTGCCTCCAAACCAGCAGTAGAGGCTGAGAACTTAGGTGTCATGTTCAGCTCACCTGGAGGGGCTCAGCTTTGCCATTCAGCCGGTTCCCTAGGGATCTGCCTGGCCTCAGGTCCTCAAAGGGATCATGGGAGGTCAGCAACATACCAAGGTATCAGCATTCCCTTTTTCTGAGTTCCTGCTGTGTGCTTTTCAGAATTGATGTTCCTGCCGTTTCATAGGTAAGAAAACCAAAATTGAGAGGTTAAACAACTGGCTGAGGACCATCTCCAGAGTGTTAACACCCTGATCCAAGCCCTTTTATGTCTCCACAAAGCTTATCTGTGTTGGCAACCTCTATTAGACGGGAGGAGAACCTAGGCCTGCTGTCTTGTTCCATGCAACAGTTCTCTGAGATAGGCTGCATAATTATCTGTAGTTTTGCAGTTAGGAATGCTAGGCCACCCTTAGTTACCCTGGGTTTGATATCATACAGAGGTGGGAGCAAAATATTAATACCTGTCAAAAAGATGTTTTTGTTGCCCTGGTCTCTTTCCTTTTATGTTTTCAGGTGTGTTTTGGGGGGCGGAGGTGAGGGATTGGGTGGGGGTGTGTGTGATGGAATCAAGCCCAGGGCTAGGCAAATGCTTCATCACTGAGCTATAAGCCTACCCCCCTGTCTTTCCTGTCTGACTTCTAGCTTTGTAACTATGTAATGCTTTCAGATTTTAGTAGCTGTCACACGTGCCATAACATTTGATAGATTATCATGTGATATAGGCAGGATCATTGTTATTTTTCCATTTAGTAGAGGAGAAAATGGAGTTTCAGAGAAGTTAGATGGCTTGTGAGAAAGGCTTCGAGCTGCAGTGGAGGAAGTGGCTGGGAGGCACGTTTCTTAATCTCCCCAGCTCCTGGGCCATGTTCCCTCTGAGGGCAGGGAAACTACCCTGTGAGCCTCTGACAGAGCTGCACCCTCCTGCCTTCTGTTTGCTCTCTGGCTCTTCCCAGAGCTCCAGGCCAGTCAATCTGGCAGTCTCTCAGAGGAGGTTTTGACCTGGAAAAGGCTGGGGGTTTCAGTGGAGGAAGTGAAAGAGGTTGCTGTGTTCTTGATCTTGAAATGTGAGACCAGAGAGTAGAGAATCCCAGGAGCCTAGATGCAGAATGGCTCTCAGAGTGGAGAAGGAAGCCATGCGCGCCTGGGGAAGGGCTACTCTGTGTTTAGCATGGAATGGTGATATTAGGTGTTATTCCATTTTATAGGTGGACAAGCAGAGGCCTAAATAAATTAAACAAATGGTCTAAGAGGACACAGCCTGTGGCAGACAGAGTCAGGATGAGAAACAGGCAGTTATGTGAGAATAGTGGACAGGAATAGATCCCAGAAAGACACTCCTGAAGGCTGCTGCCATGTATTGACACATGCAAGCCTGTAGGTGTGGTCCCATGTTATATGAGCATACACTGCTCTTCTCCAGGCACATCTGGACAGAAACATCTGTGGCTGCCCTGTCCCTTCCCTTCACCATAGCAAGGTTGGTATGAAAGCATTTCTATTCCATCTCTTTTCTTTGCGGCTGTAGCAACCCTCCTGACTCTTGGAGGGCACTATTCTCCTTGTGTTGCATGTTCTGCATCTCCTCTCATAGATGTGCATGCTGCCAGGCTGGGAAAGCTGGAGCCCTTGAGTTCCCTGCTCTCTGACTCTGGCCCCTCTGCATCTTTCATCCCCAGTGCTCTTCAACTTTCCATTCTTGATTTTCAGACGGTGTGAACTTGATTGAGCTCTTACGGCACCCAGGATGAAAGCTTCTGCAGCTCCTAGGTGCCTCTGAAGATAATTTTTCTTTCTATTCTACGCTCCCTCTGTCTATCAGCTTCTCCCATGTGGAAGGGGCTCCCAGTTTCTCCTTCCTACACATTTAATTTCTTCAGCAACTTTTATTAACCTCGCTCGTCTCTGGGGACTGCAGTGCTCATCCGTCTCTGCCCTTCTCAAACCCATTCGACAAAATTGGGATGGTATTGAAATAAATGGGCCCTGCAGCCAGCCACCCTCTTCAAGATGGAGGCTCTTAAATCTGGGCTAGAAATCTAGCAAATGCCATTAGTTTCCAGGAGATAATACTGCTGCTTCACTCTGGGTCTGAGCCCTGGGAAGGTGCTGTCAGAATCTCCCAGAATGCCATGGGGCCTGGGTTTTGAGGCAGAGAAGGGATAGCTGAATTCTGAGTCTCATGTAGCACTCAAGGCCCAGCGGGGCTATTTCAGGAAGCTATTCTATGTGTGTTATCTCTTTCCCCAGCTCCCTAACTTGGCTTAAGAATAATAAATTCTTCTTTAGGACAGGATTGCTTGTTCTCTCTGACCTGCATTTCTTTCTGAGGAAATATGAGGAGTATATCCTAACTGGAGGCTGTGGAGAAAATGCAGAATTAGTTCTTTCCCTCACCAGATATGTTCAATCATGCATGGCTTAATGATCAGACCTGTAGAGCCATGTATGGAATAATGGTGGCAAGGCCTTCAGAGAGATGTATCATTAGGTTCTTTCCTCAGCTGGGTCAACATCACAACATGTGATTTGTACATACTACGATCCTTTTGCTAGGTGGTAGAATCTTGTGCTTCCTTAGGTGTAGGTCTTTTCTCACTGGCCCCAAACATCATTTGGGTATGAAGCCTAGTGGTTGAGCACATGGTAATGTGCAAGCCCTGCCTGAGCTCAGTCTTCAGCACTCCTAATAGAACCATACTACGAGAGAACACGTGGATAGATTGTGTACTGCAACATGAGTAAGATACTATCTCTACTCTTAAGGGTCTTTATCTTTTATGTGAAATTATTCAACTCCATGGGCCTCAGTTTCTTCTTCCACAAAATGGGGACAACTATTTTTTTTTAAATCTAGTATAATTATTTGCAAAATGGGTACAAGTTATGTAGAATAATAAAATATTACAATATGTAGTTCCTTCTTTCTAAGAAACTAAAACCCCAAACACACAGACACTGACTGACTGACTGACTAACTCGTGTGTGTGTGTGTGTGTGTGTGTGTGTGTGTGTGTTTGTGTTTGTAGGTTGGTATTAAGGAGCTGCTATAGTAGTGTGAAAGCCAGAGCTCGAGGATTCAGCAGAGAGGAGTTTGCTATGGGCTACAGTGATCCGGACAGCTGCCTGGGAGAAGTGGTTTTAGAGTTGAGGATGGATACGTAGCAGGCAGAGAAAGAACACCCCACAGGTCCACCTTCCTGAGTCAAGGTGTGTGACTGTCAGGCAGGCAGGTGCAGTAAGACTTTAAAGACTAAAGTATACTTTGGAGTAAGCTGGGAGGCACTGAGGATCGAGTCTGGGAAGAGGGGGATTGCTGAGATGAGCTCAAGCCGAGACAGCTGTCAAAGCCCCTTAGGCTTGGCCCAGTTAGTTCAAAGACAGCCCCAAAGCCAGCTAAACTCATGGAGATCTGCCTGCCTCAGCCTCTCGAGTGCTGGGGTTAAAGGCACCACTACCATGCCTGCTTTGTTCATTTGATATGTCTCACCTTGTAGCTCAGGTAGGCTGCAGACTCTAGAAGCCTCTGCCTCTGCATCTGTGTCTTCTGATTTTTAAACAAAGACTGTGTTGAAAACAAGTCATGGTCTTTATATCATTCTCCCTCAAGTCTTCCTCTCCTCTAAACACCTAAGCTGATAGAGCTGCTGTGGAGATTTGTAGCCCCTATGGTAAAATAGAAAGTAATAAAGTAAAATGTGCAAATGAAATAAAGATCAATTTGGCTAGGCGAAAGTGAACAGAAACCATTATGAGAGTGTCACAGGAAGTCCCCAATCTGTGACCTGAGTTTGGAGACTGAGAAGTAAGTGTTCTCTCTGAGAGTCCTCTGGCATGCATATGATAAAGCTACCTGGAAGCAGGGTTCAACCGAGAGAAGGCAGAGGGCCTCCTTACCCAGATACCTGGAGCTGAGTGAGTCAGAGCCATTTGTCCTTGTCCACTCTGAGTCTGGGCATAGTCTATACTATCCAGGGTTGAGAGAAACAAGAGGTTTAGACTTTCACGGTCAGTCTCAGACTGTGTCTGCAGCCCCAGCTCTCCTTACTTAGGGATAGAGATTCTTAGAATCTCTTAGGGCCTCAGCAAGGTAGTGAGCTGCGAGATTTCAGTGGGAACCTCCTCAGAGGGGCCATGGCAAGGAGTGAGAGGAACCAAGCACTAGCTGGTGTGCGTGTGCGTGTGCGTGTGCGTGTGCGTGTGTGTGTGTGTGTGTGTGTGTGTGTTGACCTGAGGCCTGGGGATTAAAAGGTGAGATTTAGTCCTTGTCCTTGAGGCACTCCCAGCCATCTGTGGGAGGTGCATCTATAAACACAGACAGTCCTGTAAAGCAGAGGCTGCAAGAGAAGTATGTGAAAAATGTTGGGAGTCTGACTTTCCTGGCGGATGCTTGAAGCTGGGAGGACATGGGGGGGAATGGCTGTAACGCTTGCTAGGCCAGTGGCCGCGTTGGTTGCTGGAGTACTGGGCAGCAAGATGTCCTGGCTCTGGATAGTGCTCGTGCCCCTGCTCCAGATGGAAGGAGCCAAGGAATCCCCGGGACTGAGCCTTCCTTCTGCCTGAGGATTTTGATTTGTAAGAACAAAGGCAGTTATGGGAACACCCTTTTCTCAGGTCTCCCAACCTCTGTGTCCACTCTTCTCTCCCCTGCCCCTGCCCCTGCCTGGTAGAGCTGATTTCTTAATTAACTTTCTCCTCCTAATCAGCCCGGCTGGGGTTTTATTATTACCCCCAACTCCCAGAATTCCCCATGCACAGCCTGGGGCCCTATGTGCTCCATTACCCAGCATTGCCCCACCATGAGCCCCTTTTAACTGTTTCTTCCCATTCTGTTCATTTAACTGGGAGCTTATTATAGGGAAGGAAGAGTTGGCCGGAGGGACTGAAAACAGCAAGCAGCAGAAGGCATTTTCTAAGCATCAAAAACCCAGGGCTGGGCATGCTGGCTGCTCTTAGAAAAATGGAAGTTTTCTTCATCTTCATTTTTAAGCAACTGAGGACTTCTTTCCTGCCTAGACTGTGGGATTCCTGTGCTATGATCTCCAGCCCCAGGATCTTACCCACTGCTCTGTGGCTCCATCCCACTTCTTCAGGAAATCTTCCAGCTTGACTGCACTGTGGGATAGGGGTCTCCAGAGTCCCCACAATGGCCCCTCCCTTCCACACTCACTGTGGCTATGCTGACAGAAGTGAGCAACATTCAGTGTCAGCACTGGTTCCTTCGTGGATGATGCTGACCTGATGTGCCCGTCTCCCTACGCACACCTGGGGACATCTCTCGTCCCTGGTCAGTTCATGGAGTCAGCGTGCAATCTCATTTTAATGCTAGTAGGACCAGAGATAACTAGAAAGAAATACCCACCTTTACCAAATAACTATTGTGATGCATGGCCCAGGCAAGTGGAAATGACTTTTGGACAGTTCTGCACCTGAGGGTTTTGCACACACTTTCAGTTTCACTCCTGGGTCATGATGTAACACAGCTTACTCTGTAAAAACAGGTAACCCGAGTCTCCTAGGACCCTCCCTAACCAGGGGACTATAGGAGTATTCACCTTTTTTTTTTGCCAGAGTTGCCACTGTGTGCCCCTTAGAGCCTTGGCTGGCTTCCTCAGCTCTAAAGTGCAGATGGTTGTCCCTGCCTCCCAGGGTGATTGTAGCAACTGAATGACATGATGTCTGAAGCAGAGGGGTCTGGTGCTCACTAAACCTTTTCCACAATGCACAGTGCTTGATTTTTCAGAGTTCACAGTGCAAGACAAATCTGAGGGGAACAAAGTGAGAGAGGAGCAGTGTTGAGCCAAATGCATTAGTGGTGCCAAGTGGGCAAGCAAGGGAGGCAACCAATGATGAGACTCCCGAACTTTGTCATCCCTGAGGTTTCAGGGATGGGGGACACTGGGGTGGGGCTGGTGGTGGCACCCTGCTTTAGAATTAAGCCTGTATTCTGTGTCTGGAGACAGAGTGGTCTTTTGCCTTTGTAAGCCATAGTTTCCTCTTTTTTAAAGTGGGGAATTGTTAAGAACTTGTAGGTAATCTGCATCCTGTAAGTGTCATTGCTGGACAGTAAGCTTGAGTATTAGCTTCAAAAGCCATCTCTGCAGAAGCATCAGCTCTTTGTGTAAGGACAAAACGTCTCAAGCTTTGAAGGACTCCTGGAAAACAGAATCAGCATTGGCAAGAGATTCCCTGGTGTAGTTGGTGCTGCTTGAGTGCTGAGGTGGGAGAGGGAGGATGCTTTTGTTTGTCTTCTTACAGGAATCAGGAGAGAACAGAATTCCTTAGCAGAGCTTGGAATTCAGTTTGGCTGGGCTGCTGATTTAAAGACATTGATATGCTAGTTTTAGGAAAAACAGAAGTGGGAGCTTCCTTATCCTTGAGGCTGACCCCTCTGGCTCTCCCTGCCACCTGCCCAACTCCAGCCCCACCTCTTTGCCAGATCTTTCCCATAAGTCCTGCTTCAGAGTTGAAAGCCCCAGACTGCAAGTTGCTGGAAACTCTCCCATGCCTGAGCTGTCATTTCCTCTCTCTCTCTCTCTCTCTCTCTCTCTCTCTCTCTCTCTCTCTCCCCCTCTCTTTCTCTCTCAAGTTTTCATGATTCATCATGGGCGGTTTGAGAGAGACATTTTGACAGAGCTTCTAGCTATAACCTTGACCCTTACTGGCTTTAGCTTAAAAATTGGATCATGAACAAGATGTGTGACTGAGAAGGAAGAGAGGCTCATCTGGACAAGGCTGTCAGAGAGCAGGGGGACCATCCTCAGCAGGCCAGTTTCTCACTCCTACATAAGAGATGCGCAACCTACAGACCCCACTCAATTGCCTCCTGACTTCTTTTTGTTTTGTTTTGTTTTGTTTTGTTTCTAGATGGTGTTTCTCTGTGTAGTCCTAGGTGTCCCTGTAGACCAGGCTGGCTTTGAACTCAAGGAGATCTGCCTGCCTCTGCCCCTGAGTGCGGGATTAAAGGCATGCATCACCCTCACTGCCAGGCCTCCCATTGCCTCTGTGGAAAAGTCTTGTCTACTAGCAGACTGGCACCCCACTGATTCTCATGCTTCCTCCTATACCCCAGAAAACAAGCTCATGCAGTTCTCTGCAAGTGCAAGGGTAACTAGCAGAAACAGCCTAGGGAGCTTGCAAGATACAAGGAGGGCTGAGAACAATCAGGTTTGACTTCCTGGGACAGAAAGAACTTGAAGTCAAGAATGCAAACCAGTGGTGATCCTCTAAGAATGCTGTCTTCGGACTCCCAAGATACCTCTCTCTCTCTCTCTCTCTCTCTCTCTCTCTCTCTCTCAATTTTTTCGAGATAGGGTTTCTCTGTATAGCCCTGGCTGTCCTGGAACTCACTCTGTAGACCAGGCTAGCCTCGAACTCAGAAATCCGCCTACCTCTGCCTCCCAAGTGCTGGGATTAAAGGCATGCGCCACCACTGCCCGCTTCAAGATGCCTCTCTTGAGGCTGGAGTGATTGAATGAGTTTGGAAATCAGTGTGTTCCGTTCTTTTTTGAAGAGAAAGGAATTTTCTTAGCACTGCCCGCTCTTTCCTTCTCAGATCTGACCATAGCAAATAGGAAACTCTTGGTGTCTAACCTGAATCTTTCCTGCTCCTGCATGGAGGCTATAATTAGAGGTTGAAACCAAGTGCATTACAGCACTATATATCTGGATAAATATTTTTTCCTTAACAGTTCATTTCTTCAAACTTCATGGCATGCTCCCGTTATTCAGAAGCAAGGCCCAAGAGATGAGAGCTAAGACTCTTCCAGGCTCCAGGGACACCAAGAAGTTCTCTTTAAGGGCCTGACCAAGGCTGTCGCCCTATGGTGTCTTTGGCCAGGACTGGAAGCATGGGGCTCTTAGCATTAACACCTCCCACCAACTGTAGGTTTACATAGCTAGAGGGCCTCTTCATCTTCCTCCCGAGTGGCTGGGCTGAGAAAGGAAGTGCGTGTACTACAGAAGGAAAAGAACCTGGAAAGAAGGGGGCAGGGTGGGCCCATTCATGACAAGGCCTCCTGAAATCAGGAGTGTCCTCAGCCCAGCCTGGCCGGTGTGGATGTCCCATGTTACTGATGTGGACAGTGTGAGTCTATTGAGCACATATAGGGAAGAAGATGGAAAGAGATGCTGACTCTGGCTCATGGCCAGTTAGGAAGATGGCCCTGGGAGGCCTGGAGAGAAAACACAACAGGGAAGAGTGGAACCAGGACAGGAGCTAGAGAGGGGTAAAGGAGTCTGACTGCCTGGTAGGAGACTAGCGGGAGAAGCCAAGGCCCGGGGAGGCCCTCTGAGACCTGACCACCGTGGTATGGTCATGTCAGCTGTGGCCTCTGCAAGCATCTATACCTGCAGCCTGTGTGATATACTTGCCCACGGCTGTGTGTGGTAAGCAACCCCAGTTCCTTTAAGAATGGGATTGGATGTCAGTCCTTCTAGAAGAAGGGCTGGGCCCCTGGGGAGGAGGAGCACAGTGAGCCCCAGGGCAACCTGGCATTCCCCTTTTCAAGGATAGCAAGGCCAGGCAGCCTGGGCCTAGAGTCCCACAAACATTGCCTGTGGCCTGGCTTAAGACAGTGAGCACAGCCTGCTCTGTGGCTGTCCTCCAGCCAGCCTGCTGGTCCCAGTCTCTAGCTCAGCTCTTCCTGTCCCTGGATGGGTGTTCTCAGCTCTCTTAATCCTGCTGTCCTCTGTCTGTCACTAAGCAAGAATGCATGGCTCTCCTGAAGCATTTGGTGCTTAATAATTTGTGGATTACAGCTAACTCTCGATAAAGATTCCCCTAATTGCTTGGCTCACCTCAGGTTCTCTCATCAAAGCAAAGTGGTGAGGCCCCTCTCTCACCCTCCTTTTCTTTTTATTATCTCTTAATTAATCACTCTGGCTTTCACACTTAGCAGATAATTACAGTCTCCTGGGCACGAAGCTCATTTTCATAACCTCCTGCTCCAAGCCTGCAGCAGCATCGTGCAGGGGGGTGGGAAGGAAGAGGGAGAGAGGGGAGAGCAGATAGACACATGCTGGAGGAATGTGGGGGAGGTGGCAGCCAGTGAGACAGGTGAAGAAAGGGACAGGGAAGGGACATGTGGATTGGTGAAGGGAAGGCAGGACCAGGGCTCTGCCAGTGTGCCTGGGAAGGCATCCTGTTGTGATAGACTTTCTTTACTGAGTTATATATCATAGGCCCCTTCAGTTGCTCCGGGTCAGCGGAAGAAGAGATGCACATTGCCATAAAGCTTGCGGGGGAAGGGGGCATTATAGAAGAGTCTGAGTGAAGGGTACATCCCTGAAAAGCAGGCACAGTTGAGATGGTAGCAGTATGGCTGTGATGGGACCCAGAGGTGAGAAGCAGGACATGCCTTAGGGTTTGGAGCTGTGGGAATGAACAGCCAATGGCCAGTCGATAGTGTAACCAGATGAAGGGAAAGGCCAGGCATTCTCCCATCCCCTTCACACGGGGATGGTTTACTCACCCATTTTAGAGATGAGAAGAATCTTGGCTGAGTTCTGCCGAGTTCTGGAAGAGTGATTTATTGGCCCACAAAACATCAAGTTAAATCCAGCTGTGACAAGCAGGGTTAGAGCTTAGGCAAGAAGGGGAGGCTCTGTGCCTCTTGCAGCCTCTAGACCGAAGGCCACTACTTGACCATCAGACTTTCCTTGCATGTCTAACTCTGAGATAAATAAAGGATGCACATTCAGATGGCGGATCTGAGAGGCACATGGGAGAAAAGTTTACCTAGCAAATCCAACATGGCATTGGACTGGTACACAAGCCTCTGTCGTGTGTTCTCTGTCTGGCCCTCATTTTGTTCCTTAACAAGCCTCATGCTTACTGCTGCTTTATTCACTACAGCAGAGAATTTCAGCCAACCAAGTTGCCCATAAACAGATGAACAGACAATGAAAGATTGTTATCTATAAAAAAATTAAAATACTACTTATCCTCAAAGAAA
Organism: Rhynchomys soricoides; assembly: GCA_019843965.1. NCBI lineage: Eukaryota > Metazoa > Chordata > Mammalia > Rodentia > Muridae > Rhynchomys > Rhynchomys soricoides. Next base: position 3,694,902 of record JADRCH010000009.1, read on the forward strand.
AATGAAGTTAAAAACCTTTACGGGAGAATGGAGGACTTTGGATGCATAATATCTAAGTGAGGTTACACACTTGGGTATCATAAATACATCTATGCATACATATAAACAAATACTCATGCAGACATAGTGTAGCTGAAGAGAACAAGCAAGGTGAAGTGTAAGAGGTTGGAAACCGCATCGACACAGTTGATGAGCATGGGTTATGGACGGTGATAGCAAGTTAATGTTATTCTTGTTCTGATTCTGTTGCGCACTTCTTTGCTTTTGGTTTTGGTGGTGGCTAAGTCCATATTAGGTCCTAAAAGTGTAAGATTTAATATGAAGCTTCCTAGCTTCTGCTTCAAATCCCAATTCAAATGTAGGTGTTCATTAAATTGGTAGACTTCGGATCTGGCTAATTTTGGTGTGTGATGTTTTTATTTATTTGCAAGTCCTTTATATAATGAGGTTTATTTAAAACAAACCAAAAGGGTAAAACAAAAGGAACCATGGGAAATAAATCTCTGTGGCGTGGGCTTCAGCGGATCCTGAAGGTCTGCTGCCCATGGTCTGTCAGATGAAATGCATGGGCTTCTACTTTGTTGCTATCAGCCAGCACTAAGACCTCTCCAAGCCTGAGTTTCCTTTTTGGTAAATGAGAATCTTGAAAGCTTTGAGACTGTTTTGCTTAACATCTATAGTAGAGTCTCTGGTTCGGCAAGGCGCTGTTAGCAAATGGTAGGTGCTGTTTGTCCCATTGTCAGGACGGATGAATGCAGCTAGCCCGTGCCTAGCAAAGGGCAGTTAAGTCCCATTCCACTTCTTATAAAGCTGGTAAGAGAGGACCTTCTCTGTTTCCTGGCTGGGGGGTGGGATCAGGAGTCTCCTCAGAGCCCTGGTAGTTAGGCCACTCTGTCTCCATGCGGTTTTCCATTTCTCTCCACAAATCTGAGCTGTTTGGCTGGGACTGCATCCCATTCAGAGTATAAGAGCATCAGCTTCAAGCATTAGGGTCTGTGTAGCAAAAGGCTTATCTTCTCCAGCTGAAGAAGGCTTGCAGCTTCTAGTTTCCTGGGCACTATAATAAGAAAAGCTACATTTGGAGGAGGTACAGTGGAAATCGCGCTGAACTGTGAGTACATTGGGGATTTTAGCCCCACTGTGCTCCTAATCCAATGACCTTAGTGACTTGGACTTTCCGAGCATAAACTAGGAATATCATTCATTCTCTAAGACACTCTATGGATGCACAATTTTCCAATGGCCATCCAGTGGGAGTTCCTCAAACACTGGTCCTAGATCTTCTGTTTTATCTTGTGAGCCACTGTCAGAACCGCCGGTCTCAGAGAGAGCCAGCTAGAGATCTAGGAGAGGCAGCTTTTGAGCAGATATGTTAATACATATTTAGATCCGACATGGACTTGGAGTAAGATGTGCAGGGACTCCCCAACACGTATGCGTGTGCACCCCCAATGCATACATAAGCATACAGAGACATATGTTTATACCTACACAAACACACACCCCACACATACAATTTCACACTCCCCCATGCACACTCCAGGCATGCTCATACATATACCCACACTCACATCCCCCACCACACACACACACACACACACACACACTGCCCTGGAGGTAGATGCCCTGGTCTGTGTGGGATGTGGGGACCCCACCAAAGGTGTGGGTACTTATGTATTCATGTTGATAAAATTTCCTCCCTGAAGGAGGGTGCTCTGGCTTTTCTCTGAACTTTAGCTTTGGTCTATGAAAAGGTTTTGCAGTCTTGTGGGAATATAAACATTTGGCAGATTTCTTTCTCTGAAAGCTGTTTCGGCTCTTTTCCTTTTTCTGGGAATTTTAACCAGCAAGATCAAGGTCCCTCCACCCATCCTTCCTCTTTCCCCTTTGCCTGAGAACCCCAACACTCCCGTCCTCCCCCTCACCCCGTGCTTTCACCCCCACTCCCCAAATGAAAACAAAGTTAATTGGTGTATACTGGGAGTCATCTCAGGGCCAGAAGAAAGGAGTGAAGCAAACAGCTCTCCCAAGAGGAAAAGCTGCAGGAGAGAAAAGGAAGCAAATGGCATCGTGGTGAAAAGTGAATTCCAGACACTGAAATTCTTTTGGTTTTAATCATCTCAGAGGGCAAGCAGAGCTGAACTGTGGGGGAGGGGAAGAAATGAAAACCAGGGCCCTCGACTTCTAGCTTGCAGGACTAAAACTTTCCTGGTGGAGGGAGAGTTCTTGTCCTTCTCCACCTGGAACCTCAGGACCCAGCATCTGTCCCCTGAGTGAAGTTTGCCTTCACAAGAGAGCCCTTCCCCACTAGCCCTCCCATGTATCTGTTTACAGATTCTCAATTTTAAAGTACTGACCTTTCGGTTTTCCAGCCAAATTGCAAGTTCCCCAAGGCCCCAGAATTATGTGTTGTTCAAAACAAAACACAGCAAACTCCAGGCTCGTTCACGAGCCGTAGCTTTTCTTCATTTTCATCGCTGGAAAAGAGGAGCAGGCTCTTTTCCTGCGCAGGCTCAGCACTGAAGGGGCTGAGTGGAACCTGCTATGGTAGAAGGGAAGGCTCAAGGGACCCTACCTGTCCCTCAAGGACAGCCTATGGCAGAGGCATAGGTCAGTAGAGGCCTCTGGAGTGTGTGTGTGTGTGTGTGTGTGTGTGTGTGTGTGTGTGTGTTGGGGGGTGTCTTCTTACATTTCCTCAGAATCAGTGAGAAGACAGCAAGGAAGCTTGAGAATTACATTGATGCATGGGGGAGGGATGGGTGGAGGAGGCAGGGAGGGGTGGGGGGAGGATGAAGTGATGGAATGAGTTAGGAAATCTTGTGACCAGGCCCACAGCGATGCCCATGCGAGGTCACCAGTCTTCAGGCAGCAGCCATCTCTCCTTAGTCCCTTTTCCTGTGTTCAGCATCTTCTTTCCTTCTGCTCTGCCCCTTCCCAATAAAGTTCTCTGTTTTCATCTGAAGACAGTTCATGGCCTCCAGCTCTCTGTTTCCCCTTCTCTTCCAGTCTTTCTCCCACTTTTCTAAAACTTTGACTCTTGGGTCTTTGGTTCTCTCTCTCTCTCTCTCTCTCTCTCTTTCTTCCTCTTCCTCCTCCTCCTCCTCCTCCCCTTCTCTTCCTCCTCCTTCTTTTTTGATTGCCATCTCTCCCTGGTTGCTCAGAATGAATCAGCTTGCCCAGGTTGCCTTAGAATGGGGAATGAGACAGGTGACTGGGCTTTGACCTTCTCATTGACTCTTCTACCTAGACATGGTTGCTTGCTCTTTTGGGGCTTCAGGTTGACCAGTGGCAAAGGAAGAACTAGTCAGGTATTGTGTATGATCCAGAAGGAATATGTCCTTTTTTTGTTTCTGGAAAAAAAAGAGGAAGATGTAATTTGGACTGTTGGAATAAAATCCAGAAACTCCTTTCAGTGTGACCTGTGCGGGTCACTTAACCTCTATGTAGAAAAATTGTGCTGTCATCACAGGGTGACAGTTGAGACCAAGTTGATAAGCTCAGTGCAGTCTCTGGGATGATTTTGCTGTTGATGGGTGGTCTATGCCAGTCTTATTGTTTTTATCGGATTTTAATATTCAATAGTGCAAAGTACCCAGGGTTCTGACTGTGTCTTTATACAAGTCCCCTTCCCAGCTAGAACATGAGTTCACTGCCCCTACCCCACCTCCACCCCAAAAGTAGAGAGAATATAGGTGACACGGTCCCTCTTTGTCTTAGTCTTGTATCTGTCTACTCCCCAGTGCCTGACATCAGCATTCAAAAATGTGTGTCAGTATAAAATGTGAATTTGGAGATAAAGAAATTTGGGCTCAGAATGTCACAATGACTTTCTTAAGTGGGTACATAGCTGATCGTTGATTGAGGGCCCTTCCCTGTACTGCTTTCTATACACTGAAAACCTATGCTACCCCCTCTCTAGGTGTGACAGAAAGTGATCCTTCAGACGTTTCCAGAAGTGTCTTGTGAAGCAAAGTTGCCCCCACCTGAGGACCCCTAAGCTTGCATGAGGAGGAGCTGGAAGGAGACAGGCCTAACTTCCCAGTCGCAGGGTTTCCGCAATTGCTGCATGTCTTCTCCCTCCCTTCACACACATACATATCCTAAATCAATATTTCATAAAAATGAGAGGTTTTGAGTTAATGAGGAAATGTTTTATCCCCTCATCCATTTTGGAAATGGTAACCTTCCTGTTTAAGCCATGGTTTATCTCTCCATCCAAGGTTTGGGTTAGGAAGATGGCAAGCACAGGTCTTGGGCATCTCATAGGTGAGGCTCTGATTCCTGGAAGGGGTATTGGAAGATCTACCATATACCTCTGCTTTAAACAGCAAGAACTGACTCCTGGGGATGGCAGATAACAGTCTCAGATGCTCACCTTCATCTTGCCTTCTTACCTGGCACCCTCCCATCCCTGAAATGCCTGCTGAGCCATCTCCCAGACCTTGGGCACCTTAAGAGTAAAGTTTGAAAGCCAAGATTTCATCCACCCCTGAATGATACAAATAAAAACATGGAGAATAGGGAGGCTCCAGAGCAGGGACCAGAGCTGCAGGCTCCACCATAGCCCCCACTCCTGGCCCTGTTTACCCTTCTTAGTAGCTACCACCACATGCTAGAAAACTCCTGCCTCCTCCAGTTCTTCACAGATGGCCCTGCTTTACCTTCCATGTACAGATCTGAAAGGCCTCTCTGGGTGCTGGATGGTTGGCAATATAAAGAGTCTGCTGCCCATATCCACTGGAGGATTTAGGGTCCAGAGAGGAAGGTTGTGATCTCTAGAGAGCATAGGATAACCCTTCCCCAGGTCCTGGACTGTCTCAGGTTCCATATTTCCCCAGGTAAGCCTTTTGCCCCATACCTTCTCAGGGGCCTAACTCTTGCTGTCATGGCTACCAGGAGGTTAAGACCAGTTTGGAAGCTCAAAGACAGAGAAGAGGGCTTAGACAGGAGGCTGATGCAAAGAGAAAGTGATGGAACTCGGTAAAGAAACAGCCAGGTGTGAAAATGGAAGACTGCCAGGAAGGTGAAGGGAAGAGGAAATGAGAGACAAGCTTCATCCCTAGAAAGATGAAAAGGGAGGAAAAAAGAGGGGGAAGGCAAAGAGAGAAGTTTCAACTTTTATTTAAAATCTGAGAGCAGTTATATGCCTGGAGTTGTTGCCATAGCAACAGCAAAGAAAAGGAGATAGCTCGTAAAGGGGGAGGTAGAAGGAGGAAGATTATTCAATAGAGGTAAATGTTTAAAGACAGGAACAAAAACCATTTACAGATAATTAAGTAACGCACTGTCGAGCTCTTTAGTCCTGCATGTGTCAGGGGACTGGCCTAAGATCTGGCCTACTTCTGTCTGGTGTCTTCGGTTCATTCCCCATCCCTAGCTCACCAAGAAAACTTCAAAGAGGCAGCCAGGAATGCCAGCCACAGCCATGTCTGTCTAGTCTTCTGCCCTCCTGTCATCCCAGCTCCTCAGAACAAGGTAGAAAATAAAGAAAATAAAACCTTCCTGGAAGGTAAGCTTGCCCTAGCCTTTGGGTGGAAGGGCTCTTGCCTCATCCCTCCGAAGGTCCAAAGGAACAGCATTCTGCCTGGAGGCATTGTTTGGGCTGTCTATGTTTAACGCCACATTGAATTTCTCTGTGAATGCTCACTTCTAGTCCACTCCTGGAAATACTGTCAGCTTTATCCTTAGAGAGTCAGGCACCAGGGCAGTAAGTTGTGAACCAAGACCAAATAGTCTTTGCCCCTTCAAGATCTACCCTGACTGAGCTGAGGGTTTAGCATGGTACCTATGGTGTACACTGAAGAATGCTGCCCATGGTAGGGCTCTACATGAGAACATCTTTTCATGAGGATCCACTGATGAAATATCTATAGTAGTATTTGTGGTTAGTTCTTATGTATATCTCACACACATACACACACACACACACACACAGACACACACACACCCTCTCACTCTCAAGTGCCTAAATTGAGCTGGAGAGATGGCTCATGGATAGGAGGCTATTCTTCCAGAGGGCCTTAGTTCTGTTCCTAGTACCTACACCGAGGCTCACAACTGTAACTCCAGTTCTAGGGGATCTGGTGACTTCTAATCCCTGAGGGTACTGTGCATTCATATAATTAGTCACAGACATACATGTAGACAAAACATACATATACAGGAAATATTTTTAAATGTGTAAATTATTATGGTCAGGAATTTAGAATTTTCATTCTTTGTATTAGCTGCTTAAAATGTAGACTGACCCTCACAGTTCGTCTCTGATGAGACTTTCAATATCTCATCTCTCTCTCTCTCTCTCTCTCTCTCACACACACACACACACACACACACACTTAGCTTTAACCTAAGTGGTTCCCCCCTTAGTTGTCACCATTCCCACTCCTTGTTGTTCTCTTAGTTTATTTTTTTTTAAATTTTATTTATTTATTTATTTATGTATGTATGTTTTTTTTTTCCAGACAGGGTTTCTCTTTGTAGCCCCGGCTGTCCTGGAACTCACTCTGTAGACCAGGCTGGCCTCGAACTCAGAAATCCACCTGCCTCTGCCTCCCAAGTGCTGGGATTAAAGGCATGCGCCATCACTGCCCGGCTTAGTTTATTTTTTATATTACTGACCAGATGTGTCTATTTATGTTGCCTCAAATCTTTTATGGAGCAAATAAACTAATTAAATGAGTTAAGCTGTATTAACACAGTGTAGCACTTGGCCAGTAGTAAGAAAGCAGAGAAAATGCCAACTACTGTTTCATGGAAACAAATAATCCGAATCAACTCTAGCCTTCCATTAGAGGCTTTGTGAAGATGGACTGGAGGCCATTCAGATTAAAGGTCACCTACAGTTAACACCCCGTTGACTGTACCAGACAGTGCCTCAGCATTTTAACACCCACTAACCTGATGTCTTTAATCTTCTCCGCACACACTGCAGAATGCTTCATGTCGGTATGAGGATATTAACCAGGCTTGTTTGCTTTTTCGAATTGACTTGGATGCTATTTAAGCAAGCTTCTAATTCCTTGCTCAGACTCAAACATTCTGGGTGCAAAAGTCTGCCCGGGATTAAGATTTTTCCACAGATAATCTTCAGAGTGAGAAACTTATATATCACTGAGAACTGGCAGCATTTCATTGATTCTGTTTTGCTCTGCCAGATGGGGAAGGAATGACGTTTTAGGAAGACAGAGTAGGTATGGAAGAGCTGCCACAGAGAAGTCTGTTTCTCAGCTGGGAGCCACCTGCCTTAATTCAAGGGGGAGGCTCTATCTAGTTCAGTTTCTTTTCTGTTGGTTTGCCATCAATCCTTGGTTGAATCCCGTAATCATTCATGACAACTGTGTGTGCGATCCATTGGGTGTGCTGCTGGATGGACCAAGTCTCCAGCTTTCCTGCGGGGAGAAGCTGCTCAGTGGATGCATGTCATGAAGGGCATCTTGTCTCTCTCCTTGGCTCAAGGACGGACTCTAGGGCTTCCCTTGCTTTCTGTTCTCCCTTTGCCTCCCGTCTCCTTACGGAGTTCTCTTTTTCTTTTACATTTTCAAGGCCTCTCTCCCTTTTTATTTTCATTGATTTTTAAGAAAGAAAATAATTTCAGAATTGGTCCCCCCCCCCCCAATCGTACTTGTTTAGTTATTTTTATTTTTAGAGGAAGGATTTTATATAGCCCAGGCTGGCCTTGATTTTGGTTTTTCCAGGCCTGTACCTATTGACCCCTCCCCAAATTCTTTCCCGGTTGGTTGCGGGGGGGGGGGGGGGGGATCTAACCCTCTCAGTCTGAGCTATTTGACTCAGAAGACAAAAGACCCTTCAGAATTAAGAGAGGACGGGGAAAGGAAGTGGAAAAAAAAATCTGTTAAGAATCTTCACCAGGGTCAAAACCTGACAGGAAAGCTTTGTTTGAAGGGAATGTGAGGGCAGGGTAGGGGTGGGGGAACTGGCAGTTGGCCCTCAAAAGGCAAATATCTTGAGTTGGAGGAAATGTGTAGATCAGTGGATATTCCCATTGAAGTAGTGGAGGATTTCTGAGTCTTGTTTCTCTGTAGCTGGCAGAGAATGTTGGGAGCGAAGATTCTCAACAAGAGAAGGAAAGGGAAGCAGGAAGCGGCCATTTTAGTTCCATACTGTCAGGAGTCTACAGAGACTCAGGGGGTGGGGTGGGGGGAGTGTAGAGGTCTTGAGTGCTGGCTGTCATCCCAGCCTTCTGTTTGTGGAGAGGGAAAAAGAAGTCAGTGAGCAGAGCTGAGGTCTGGTAAGGTTTAGGACTAGGCACCATTCTTGGTCAGCAGGGAGATCATTGCAACCATTAGCGTTTCTAAGACTTTGAGCAGACAGAACACAGAGATGTCCTCTGAATGGATAAAGAGAGACAGTAGGGGGTTACATGGGGGATTACTGAAGGCTATCAAGAATGAGACAATTAGGGGCTGGAGAGATGGCTCAGTGGTTGAGAGTACTGGCTGCTCTTCCAGAGGATCCAGGTTCAATTCCCAGCACCCACATAAGAGTTCACAGCTGTCCGTAACTCCAGTTCCGGGGAGTCTGACACCTGCACACAGACACATGCAGGCAAAACACCAATGCACATAAAATAAAGATAAATACATTATAAGAATGAGCCAATTCACCAGTTCTGGTTCTCACTCAGCACTAGAGAGGCTGAGTCAGAAGGATGAGGGGTTTCAGAATAACGTTTGCTGTAAAGTGGGTTCCATGTAAGCTAGGGATACATATTGGCCCAGTGCTATGAGAGACAGCCAGAATGAGGAAGTGCTCCCAGGAGGACCCTGGACTGCAGGGATCTCTAGAGTCAGGGGTGGGGGTTGGGGGTGGGGTCAAGAGGGGGATAGGGCCACACAGATGTGGTTTAGCAGGCCCTGGTAATGGATTGGCTTGGACAGTTTGGGAACTATTCGTGACAAGTTTTTAAGTCCCAGGCTGCTTTTGCCCTAGTACCTGGAATCCAGCCACCAGTGGATATGTCACGAGAGTATATGAGCTGATTTTAATGTTAGCCGGAACAAAACATTATTAGAAAAGAAATTTGCTTCTGTTACACAGTTGCTGCTGCACCCACGTAACCTGTGTGTGGTTTCTTCAAATGACCTAGGAACACCTTTCTTCTCCCTGCCTCTCTGTCTCTGACTTGAACCAAAATATAAAGGTTCATAGCCTCTACCCTGCCTCTTAGAAATCCCTTAGACAGCCTGGAAGTGGTGGCGCTCGCCTTTAATCCCAGCACTTGGGAGGCAGAGGCAGGTGGATTTCTGAGTTCGAGGCCAGCCTGGTCTACAGAGTGAGTTCCAGGACAGCCGGGGCTGTCTCAAAAAGCCAAAAAAAAAAAAAAAAAAAAGAAAAGAAAAGAAAAGAAATCCTTTAGAACTGCCTGGGGCAGTTCTGTGACCCACTCCCTGGAACAGACAGACACGTGATGAGCATGTGGGCTTAGGGCAAGTGACAATGGCCTGGAGTGGATGGGGTAGGCAGCCGAGGATTGCCTTAACTCAAGTGGTGTTGGGAAGACAGAAGCACTTGAGTTACAACTGCAGAAAAACAAGATGGCTTCAGGAAGGATTACAAATCTTTATGTCCCTTACTGTTACCACACCCTCAGGCAGACAAAGGGAAAGGTGTGATTGATTGGTGAGGAAGGAAGGAGAGAGTAACCTTGGGCACCACTGTCTCAGCCACAGAGCCGTACAGATGCAGTCCTCTCTGGCCCCTCCACCAGCTTTTCACTGACTGTGGTGGAGGAAGGCAGGAATGGAAACTGGAGGCCTAATTGCTAGGTCTCTCTCAGCTCTTCCAGGGAGCACAGGGCAGGAAATTCCTTAGATTCCAGGCTTGTAGGATCATTGCTGAGTGTTAACCGCAGAGCTGGGGTAAGAGGCTGGAGGCAAAGAGAGCTGCCTGATTCTTTTCCCTTTGTTTTAAAACAGGCTCAATTAAAAGGGTTTAGAGGGGCTGCGGGCCAGAACAAAAGCCCCCACTGTAACAATCCTCCTGGAGAAAAAGTCCCCAGATGTGGGAATCCCAGAAAAATTAGTGCTGAATTGAGTAATTTTGAAGTTGAAAATAAACTGTTGTGGACTTGCACAGGAATTTGTTCCCAGGGTGAATCCCCCCCCCCCCCCCCCCAGCTCTCAGTGAGAGGAAAGGAACTGGCTTGAGAAGAAGCTCACTAAGAAGAGATAAGGATGGCTCTGTGGAGCAGGTAGGAGGGGTACTGTCTATCCTTAAGGCATGTGCTTTGCCTCACTTGGGATGAGATTCCTCCTAAGTCACCAGGTTATAGGGGTCTGTTACCCCTCAGTGTCCTGGGCAGGGCAGTCCAGACTGCCTCTGCTGGGTCTGCCATCCAGATGTATTTTGCAAGCCCTCCAGGGAACCATCTCAGTTTCCCAAAGAATAACTTCTCCATCCCCCTGGGCTTCCAGAGCAACTGCTTGTACCTCGGTAGATCCTGTCCCTGCTGAACTAGAGTGAGCTGTTTACTGCTCCAATGTTCTGGGTTCTTTAGGAGACAGAATGTGACTTGGTTATGTTATTAACCTCATAGTGGAGTGACAGAGCAGCTGCTACACAGTAAGTACATACACAAAAAATTGGGAAGAATAGCAACCTTGTTGAGTGAATGTCCCTGTTCTGGGGGGTTAGATTACCCTTTTGTCAGGTCTCTGCAATGGATGCTCAGTGCACAGTCTGGTTTGTCCTCCAGCTCAGATCTTCACACTGTCAGGTAACATGTACTCTGAGAAGATGAAAATGGTGTGTGTGTGTGTGTGTGTGTGTGTGTGTGTGTGTTCTTCCCTAGAGAATAATAGTTGCTGCTAAAAATTCACCACCATGAGTTCCAGTGCCAATCAGAAGTGACCTCAGTGCGGCCCACACCCCTGCTGGTATGGCATGATAGACAGTAGAAGACTGAGATCCCTGTTTTATTACAGTTGATGATAGGGCTGCCTCGAGAGCAGAGGAATTGTGGGTCTGAGGAGGAAGAAGCAGTGGCCCACATCCACTGTGATTCTTGCTGTTGCTACACATTCTGGGACATGGGCTGAACCTATAGTATTGTGGACCCAGTCTCAGCAGCCCAGTGTGGGCTGGCATCTCAACCAAAGCCTCAATCATTGCATCAAAAATGCTGTGTCCCAGAGCTTTCCATTTTGGGAATGAGAATATGAGATATTTTCATTCTTCAAACTGCTGTGTCCCCATTCTCAGGGTGACCACAACCCAGCGTTCAGTGAGAGAGCAGAAGCTACCTGATGGATGGCTCTGTGTTGTTCACTTTCTGCTTGGCTGCTTCACTCCTCTTGTTTGAATATCCAGAGTATGGATGATGTATCCTGCATCTTCCTTTTCTTTCTGAGTCTGCTATTAACTTTGTAAAAACTATCTAACCTCCTTGGGCTTCCAAAAACTCCTAACATGACAAAGTTGGGCTAGGCAAAGACTTCTTTTCTTCTTTTCTTTGCCTTTCTTTTTTTCTTCTTTTCTTTTCCTTCCTTCCTTCCTTTCTTTTTTTTTATTTTTTTATTTTTTTATTTTGAGACAAGGTCTCACTATGTGGCCTTGACTAGCCTGGATCTCCATATGTTGACTAGGCTGCCCTTCAGTCTCACACAGACCTGACTGCTCTGTCTTCCTACTGCTGGAATTAAAAGTGATGATTAGTAGCTGAAGCTCTTTTTACCTGTAACTTTTTTTTTTGTCTAAGTCTGTGAGCAGAAAGAAGCATTCATACACATGATTTTCTACTGAGTACCATTTCCTTTCCATAGTATGTTACATTTGTATGTTTTTACCTTTCTCTAGCCTCACCTTCTGGAGCAGACCACAAGGCCCTTAGGAATTCTGCAGCATGACAGTATGGGAGGAATGTGTGGGACTCTCCTTAGCCCAACTGTAGCTTTCAGAAGAATGCCCATTGTTACATATATAGATATGTATGATGCATGTATAATTCAAACCATACATTACGTGAAGCATATATAAAGATGCCGCAGGTACATATAATGTGACTTAAGGTGTTAAACACCAGAAAGACAGGAAATAGGATCGGCTGTGATGTGGATGGTGCTGGTTTGGCTAGGTTTTCTGAACAAGGTTAAATTCACAGCAAGGCTCAGAGGAGCCAAGAGTTTGGGGTTGCAGGAGAGGAAAGAAATCCACTCCAGGTGTGTGAGTGGCTGTGGCTGAGTGGTGGGGCTTGTAAAACCTTACGCACCGGGATTCTTAGTGGGCAGCTTCTGTAGTTTCTTGAACAGTAGGGGAGGCTTCATTGTGACTGCTAAACACCTGGATGGGAAAGGTAAGAATCAAAGACGATTACAGAGGACATTTCTCACGACATGAAGCTAGAAGTGTGGGGGCTGTGGAGAATGTTATAGATCCCCAGAAGAAGGGAATCTTGCTGCAGAGATTACTGTGCTGAATACCTACCCTGTTCCAGGGTGTCCGTTCTGGAAGAGACCTCAGAGCTGATCTGGTTCCTTGGTTAGAAAACTGAAGACCACAAAAGGAATGTGACCTGTTCAAAGCACACAGCTTAGCCAGGCTGGAAGACCTGACTACTGACTTCCACTCTAGCAAAGGTTCTTCCTGCTATGGCTAAGTGGCTTTGTTATGGTTGTGCGTGTGCGTGTGCGTGTGTGTGTGTTTGTGTGTGTGTGCGCGCGCGCGCGTGTGTGAGTGTGTGAGTGTGCGCACGTGCGCGCGCGTGTGTGCGTGTGTGCCCGTGCGTGCGTGCGCGTGCGTGCGTGTGTGTCCGTGCGTGCGTGTGTGTATGTGTGTGTGAGTGTGCGCGCGTGTGTGTATGTGTGTGTGCATATGTGTGTGTGCGTGTGTGTATGTGTGTGTATGTGAGTGTGTGCGTGCGTGTGTGAGTGTGTGCGTGCGTGTGTGAGTGTGTGCGTGCGTGTGTGCATGTGTGTGTGTGAGTGTGTGCGTGTGTGTATGTGAGTGTGTGCGTGTGTGTGTATGTGTGTGTGTGAGTGTGTGCGTGCGTGTGTGCATGTGTGTGTGTGCGTGTGTGCGCGCGTGCGTGTGCGCGCGTGTGTGTGTGTGTGTGTGTGTGTGTGTTTCTCTTAGTCTTTTATGTAGCCTTGGCCTCAGACTCACTATGTAGTCAAGGATAATCTGTATTTCTTTCCTTCTTCTGCCTCCTGAGAGCTGGCATTAAAGGCCTATTCCACTGCACCCTGTTTATGTGGTACTGGAGACAAAACCCAGAGCTTCTGACACACTAGACAAGCTCCATCCACTGAGCTAGATTCCTAGCCCCACCTACTGTCTGTGGCCTCCAGAGCTGCCCTGGTTAGAGTACACACCCCTACATCCCCGCTGCAGCTGCCTCCTAAAAGTGAGGCCTTGCCCTGGATCTTTCCTTACCACCAAAGGAAGGCCCTGGGAAGAAGTGAACTCCCCGTCCAGTCTCAGATGAGGTGAGACAGTACAGTAACTTGATGGAGGGAGCCCGAGGGCCACGTGTTCAGGCAGGTTCTGCTGGGCTGGGCTTCCAACCCCTCCACCACATTCATCACTCTCTGTCTTGTGTGAGGGTGTCTCTGGGGCTTCTGCTGAAGTGATGTGGGCCTAGCTGGCTTCCAGCTTGCTCCTTCCCAGGATTCCTGATCTATATATGCTCAGTGTGGGTCAAATGAGGCTAGATCTTGAAGTTGGGATGGGAAGGGCGGAGAAGAGCCAGAAGGGCCCACTCGATGATAGGGTTCCAGTGGGGCCCACGCAATGATAGGGTTCCAGGTGTCTTCTAAAGTTCTTTTTGGTTTGGCCTACTGCCATGAAGTGTTCCACCCAGATGCAGAGTCCCTGGCCTCGATGGTCATGCCATGATCTCAGAAAGGGTAAAAGTGCAAGTAGTGTCCACAGCCTTTCCTTCTGTAGCTCAACCGTCCTTAGAGATGCTGGGGAGTGTGGGTGAGCAACGGCTCTGCATGGACCGTGCCAGACTTTGCCATTTCGTTTCCAGGAAGAAGCCCCTTTACCCTCCTGTTGATGCAAATCTGTTGTTTTAGGTATCAACACCATGTTTTCACTTTGCTGTCACTTTGGCAGGCCTTTGCAGGTGCCAGGTACAGTAGGTGTAGAGGAAACAGGTGGATGCAATGTGCTTGATATCTTCCTAGGAGTTCAGTTAAATAAGTTTTTGTTTGACACCAACAACATTCAATCAAATATAGCAAAGAGATTGAATACATAGAAAGGCCCTTTAGGGCAGAGGAAGGAGGCACAATAGTGAGAATCCCTTACCCACCTGACAAATCAATTGTCCTTTCTTTGAGTAGCAGGTAGCTTGGAAGGAGAGAGAGAGAGAGAGAGAGAGAGAGAGAGAGAGAGAGAGAGATCAAGAAGAAACAGGAGACTTGGCTCATTGGCAATAGATACTCTCTGTGGATTGTATTAGTTACTTTTATATTGCTGTGACAAAATACCATGACCAAGGCTGCTTGTAAAAGAAAGAGTTTTAATTGAGCTTCCAGAGACTTAGAGTCTGTGACAGTGTAATAAAGGCAAGGAGAGCTCACGTCTTGATCTACAAGTAGGAGGCACATAGGAACACTGAGAATGGCTTGAGTTGTCTGAAACCTCAGAGCCCACCCCAGTGACACGCCTCCTTCAACAAGGCCACGCCTCCTCCAACAAGGCCACGCCTCCTTCAACAAGGCCACGCCTCCTCCAACAAGGCCACGCCTCCTTCAATAAGGCCATGCCTCCTAACCCTTCCCAAACAGTTCTACCAAAATGGGGACCAATTATTCAGACATACAAACCGATGAGGCTGTCATCTTTAAACCACCACATAGACTGAGCGACGTGTATCACTGCACTGGAACGCAGAGTCTTATGTACAAATAAAGATGGAATTAAATAGTTCCTCAGATCTCTTCCATATTTACGGTCAGCTCAATCAAAAGGTTTCTTGGAAGGAGTGCAACTTTAGAAAATGGGAAGGAGGTGCTCAGGTTATACTGTTAGAAAAGATACCCCTTCCTTTAGAGCCATCTTAGAAAAATGGAGCTTGGAAGTAAAGAGGGAGGAAATAAAGACAAGGGCCTGGAACTCATGCCATGAGTAAGTAATATGGGAGTGCCTGAGGGAGACTGTGGTAAGGTCTTCAGTGCCGGCTACAGGAAACCATTCAGGAGAGTGGAAGTTTCCAGGGGACAACTGAAAAAGGCGGCAGACTGGGAAAAAGAGGTCAGCTGTTCTCTCTATGGCAAGCTCCCTCCCTTAAGCTCCACTGACCTCAGGACTGAAGCCAGAGATATTATAGCCAAATGACGATAATCAGAAGTTGGAATGCCTTGCCCTAAAATGAAGAAGCCATCCCAATTGAGTTCTCCCGTTAGGCTTCCTTAACAGCAGATGTGGCAGCCTAGGTGTGGCTGGCAGACACCTGTCACCAAGCTGACCTGAGGCGACTCTCCATAAAGCCTGGGGTACTGCCTCTGGGTGGGGACAGCATCCTTAGCCCTGACTCCACAAACTTTAAATTGTCCCCGGACTTCTTATTCGGGGCTTGCAAGTGGCTCTTGGGCTACACTAACGCTAACCGAGTCCTCCTGGCGGTTTCCCCAGCTCTCCCACCAAGGCAGAACTGTGCACAAAGTTCCGGAAGAATGAGAGGCAGGAGGGTGAGTGAGGAGAGCAGGAAGGGAGGAAATCGTGAGAAGGAGAGTGTGTGGCAAAGAGAAAAACACCAGTGAAGGAGGGCTGGGCGGGGCTGAGAAAGGCGGTGGAACGAGACTGCAGAAGCAAAGAAATGAAGCTGGCCGCCCAGAGAGCTAAGGTTGCAGCAGGAGAAAGGGCAGCCAGGGCCTGTGAAGAGAAACAAAGGGGAGATGGAGATGGAGGTGGGGCTCTGAGAGGGAAGCTGTGGAGAAAAGAAATGGAGGTCCTCAGAGAAAGCAGGGGGCAGGATGAGTAGAATGAGCAAGGTGGACTGAGGAGCCATGAACCTGAGAGCCTGGAGAGAGGGAAAAGAAGGGCCCAGGAAGGTATGGGTGGGAAAGGAAGAGAGCAAGGGAAAATGGAAGGCAAGAGAACCGTACCTCTTACACTTTCAAGTATGTCTCCACCCTCCAGAGCAGGAGGAGGTCTTGTGGTCCAAGAAATTCTGGACCAGGCAGCAGGGAGGCAGGAAGTGGCTTGGCACTAGGATGGCATAGGGCAGGGCAGGGCAGGGCAGGGGGAGGTCTGTAGTTAACTGTGGTGAAGGGTGAAGAAGGGTCCCCATCAGGACTCCCAGAACTCTCTGGAAGCAGATTTGCATTTCTACTGCATGGCTTGGCTGCTATGACAGAATGGTGCGCTAATTTGCTTGGAGTTTGAGGCCTTAATATTCTCTCAGGTGAGCCCTGGGTAGTCATAGCCAGATGCCACAGGAGAAGCAGGAGAGGACATGGCCGCAGTCAGGGCTTTCCTCTCCAGTACCTCTGTGTTGTACTGATGCTTCTCACATGGCCATTAGAGAGGGGAGATGCTGACCCCTGGAACTAAAGTATTCTTTCTCCCTGTCTCTGGCTGATGCCCTCTAGGTCCTAAGCAGTACAGAAAGGTGGTTTGGAGTCCTGTTCCATGAGGGGTTTATAACTCCATACAAGTTTCTGAGAGATGGAAGGCAGAGTGCTTTGAGAAAGGAGAAGAGATGACACTAAATTTGGGCCGAACATGGGCTTTCAAGTCAGACAGACTTGGTGATAATCATCTTCGAGGTCTTGCGTAAACTTCTGGGTGTTGGTTTCCTCATGCGATAACCATGCATTGGTACCTTCTGAAGTGATATAGCAAGTGATTTTAGGGGATTGTTTAATTAGCTCCATTATTTACACAAGAGGTATCTAATACACCGAGATGTTAAGCCACTATCCATAGTCACAGATAGGATGTGTCAAGACAGTGGGCGTCAAATTAGACCGGCTGACCTAGAGCCTATGCTAGTGGTTTGTTTGTTTGTTTGTTCATTTGTTTTCAAAAAGTATATAGCTGTGGGAGGAGCAGGACAGGCTGGAAACAGCGCATAGTGGGTCTTCTCAGAGCAAGGCCGTAGATGCTGAATTGTGCCCTGTGGGTATCATGACTAGGAAGCTCTGAGCAGCAGGAATCAGGTCTTATGAGAAAGTCTGGGTAAGGTTTTACCTTCAGGGTAAGTTAATAGGATTTCAGTCTTTGGGACAGGGCTAAGATAGCCCCAGGAAGTCACTAGCAACTTCTGAAAAGACCAATAATGACTATCTCCACAGCACTTTCTCTGGAGGGCTAATGCTATTCCTGTTACTCCCCCTGGCCCTCAAGGTGGGGCCTGCTCACTTCTGCCACCAGGCTTGTGTAACATAACAGATAACTGTTCTGTCTGCTCCTACTTTCTTCACTACTGACCCTTGACCTTTGCCTTTTGTAAAACACAGCCTAAGTGCCCTAGCCAAGCTGTGATTTGGTTGGCCTTGTCTGCTGGCTCAAGGTCTCATGGTCACCTGTGTCCTCAGGGTGAACTGCTCTAATTAGTCTGTTATTTAAACCTGTCTAACGCCTGGGTGGGGTGGTGATATGGACCTGTGTGAAGTGTCCCTTCCAGAATGGCTAGAGATGAGTTGATGCAAATCTGATGGAATCTAGGGAAAGCCTGAGCTATACCTTTCCTTTTTAATTGCTCCCAAGCTGGGTCCAGCAAGCTTTAGGACTCTCTCCAGGGTATTTCTCTCATTCGCTGATGTGCCAAGCTTTATGTAAGGCACAGGGACCAGGATGAACAAAGCAGTTTCTGATGCTGGGAGTGCAGCACCCAGGAGTCATTTCCTGCTGGGAGTTTTGGGTCTAGAGCATCTTAAGGGTTTGCTTGCTTACCTACTTTTAAAATTTATGGTTTTCCTTATTTTTATCTGGCTACCAAACCAAGGGCTTGCACAAGCTAGACAAGTACTCTAACAGTTATGTGCAACCTTTAGTGTCTATTCTCCTTTTTACTGACACATAATGATCTTCCATTTAGTAAGGAACTCACAGTTTCTATGTGTAATTTTCACTGCAATTCCATGAGTAGATATTATCTCTATCTTCCAGTAGGTAAACTCATGACAGAGAGGCCAGGCTGCAGATCCTGACCTTCTCCGAGAGTTCATGTGTGTTTTACCTTATGACACTGAATGCTGAAACTTTAGGCCTTGCTTCCCTTTAAGTTAAAATAAATGATCTTTGTCTTCGTGGTTATCTGCATAAGCCTTTATTAAGCACATAATTGTGTCTGGCTCAGTGTAGACATGTGAAGAGTTATGTATGGCCTACCCGTGCCTGCCTTGGACTGTGGTCCAAGGCAGAGGCATTGACCCGGATTGAATGCATTGGGCAGTAGACAGCAGAATTAAAGGAAGAATCTACAGTATTTTCAAGACTCTGTGAGGCAAGTTGCCTGGGTGGGTCTCCTTGCTGTCAGATCACCGGATGACATGTTCATACTGTTCTAATTCTCCCTTCCCCTTTCCATTAAATGAGCTGCCACCATCTGCCCCATGTGTGTACAAAAATGCATATTTAAGAGTCTAGATATATTATTTTTAAAGCCATTTTCTTCATGCAGCCAGTGGGCAGTTGAGTGGGTTATAAGGCAAATAGTTATGGGGTCCTATGTTTAGATAATGATGGGGAAAGTCTCAGCCCCCTCCACCGGTAGCAATATAGTGAAATTTATTCTTCAGTATATAGCAAATTCATCTCTTAACACTGAGCTTTTAATATAGAATAAGCATATATAATTAATGTAGGGAGGAGAGAAAGTATGAGGTTGCAGCTCTGAAATCAGAATGATAAGAATTTTAATCCTAGACCACCGAATAGTTAGCCACATATCTGAGGCCAGCTGACTTATCTGAGTTTGCTGAGCCTCCGTTGCTTCATATGCAATTGAGAAAATTATCTCTACCACACAGGACTGCCCAGAGAATTCAGTGGGATTATATGTGTAAAAATGTATAACCTGGGGGCTTAAAGTCGTCTTGTGAAATTTTAATTTATATTTTTAAGGAGCTAAATGCACATGGTGCAAACATTTTAAAATGTAGGCTGATGAGCCGTGGAAATCGCTTCTCCTCATGGTGGGCCTTTGGCTGCTGTCTCCTCTCCTTTATGCATATTGGAGCTCAACACATCCTCTGTGTTGGGCAAGGCATGGTTTGTGATTCTTCTTCAGGCATAAAAATAAGCCTTAGGGAGGGGGACCATAGGTCCCCTAAGGTCACTCAGATGAACACTGAGATTCCTGGGGCCATGAACTCCTTTGACAATTCCCTACCATCACCCACCCTCACTTTAAACTCTTACTATGATTTTATAATTAATGGAATTTAGAATTATACTTTTAAGACACATTTTAAAAAGGTGTGTGTGTGTGTGTGTGTGTGTGTGTGATATGTGCATATGAATGCAGGTGCCTGCAGAGGCCAAAGGAAGGCATCGAATTCCCTGCAGCTGGAGCCATGGGCAGTTGTGAGCTGCCTGACATGGGTTCTAGGATGTACTCTTGTTGGGATGGCCCATGTCATGTACTCTTAACTGCTGAGCCATCTCTCCAGGCCTAGACTCTTACATGTAATTTTAGATGATTCCTCTATCACCGGAAGCTAAGGTTCACACCTTAATGTCTTTTTTGCATTCATCCCCAGCAGGGCTTTAGGAATGACTCTGGAGAGCCATAGCACATGTCTAATGACCTGCCAATCAAGCCTGCTCCCTGAGAAGCCCAGGTTTCTGAGTCAGAAGATGTGGGCTCCACACTTAGTCGTTGCTTATCTTATCTTTGTGACTTTGGGTGAGTTCCTTCATTTCTCTGAGAGTTTTTGCCTGTTAAACAGTGTTGGTCGTTCCTTGTTTCCAGAAACTTGTAAGCTAACATTTATAAAGCATCATGTTACAAATTGTGAAGTCATAAACAAATCTGTGATGTTATTTCTCTCTGCAAGGCCTGGAGAGGCTGAGGAATCCAGAAAGAAGTGGATTCATGCTTGGAAGTGTAGTCAGGAGCTCAGAGAGAGCCTTACTAGTCATGTATCCCTTCCCTGAATAAGGCTTCCAGAATCAAGGTCCCCAGCTGTGGGCTGAGTGCTGCTGACTCATGTACTATTGACTCTCCATTCCCTAGCTGATCTCAGCCCCATTTCTAGTCCAAAGGGAGCAATAATCCCATTATGAAGACATGTCTCATTAAGACATCTCTAAGATAGAGCCAGCCCTGTAGACTCTGGGTTACTGCCTACAAAGGCTTCTCCTCCCTTCCCCCATTCATTAATGAATATGAGAGGTTTTATTCCCCCCAACAAAAGTGTTAATTAGACATTGCTCTGAACAGGGATATTACACAAATGAATTAAACTTAAATCAATCAGCAAGCCAGCTCTGTGCTTCAGGTCCCCTGAATGAGGATGGGAAACAGGTGTTGGATGTCTTCCCTAGTGGAGAATGAGAAAGAAGAAGCTCCTCTTTGTTTCCAGCAGATACCTCGGTTCTTACACTTCCTCTGCCTTCTCCTCCCTTTTATTATTTGCTCCTTCCCACCACATACATATGTACACACAAATGTTCTTGAGGTTTTGAGAGTCACGATTCAACTTTTGTAACTGAAGTTGGTCTGGATTTACCAGTGGTACTTCCTGGGTACCTTATAGGGCCCAGGGTCGACGTCAATCAGAAGTCACCAAATTCAATCGCACTGTCAGAAAATCTGCCTGTCTTGCAGGTATCTAGCAGGGAGAGCTACCTGGTACAGGGAGTCTGCATGGTGGCTGGTTTCTGAACTCCTTGAACTTGTTTATTGACCGCAAAAACGTAGAGGGAAAGACTGTGGCCTTGTCTTTTGAGGATACCCAGTGAATTATAGAGGAGATGGGCCAGTGAGATGGCTCAGCAGGCAAAAGCACTTAATACTGTCTGTTAACCTGACTTTCCTCCCTAGAACTCAGCTACGTGGTGGAAGAGAGAATAAACTCCTGAATAAGTTGTCTCCTGCCTATATGTGTACTGTGGCAAGTGACAGCATGTGTGCGTGAGTTCAAGGCCAGCCAGGACTACATAAGCAAGTTCCCCTCTCCCCCCAGCACATACATTGTGAACACATCAAATACACCACACACATCATACATATACCAAATACTTATCACATGAACTCCACAAATACCGCACACAATACTGTACACCTGCATATGCAAATCACATTAAATATTAGTTAGGTATTTGGTATGTAGTAAGGGATTAGGTCTGTTGAGAAGTTGGTGCAAGGATTCTTGTTGCTCTGATAAGGAGACCAGTTAGGGGCAAGAGATGTAGAGGAACAGCCATGAGTCAGGCCACCAGGGTTGTGCCAGGTAGAGGGTATATGTGCCTTCATCTGGCAGAGCAGAGTTTGAACAAATGCATAAAGCAGCCTGCCTGCCTGCCTGCCCTCCTGCCTTCCTTCCTTCCTTTTCTTTCGTTCTTTTTTTGGTAAAGATTTATTTTCTTTCTACTTCAGTGTGTGTCTCTGTGTGAGTGTGTGCATACATCACTGCACTTGTGCAGGATGCCAGAAGAGAGCCTCAGATCCCACGGAGCTGAAGTCAACTCTCTGATGTGGGCACGAGGAGCTGACCTGCAGTCCTCTGTGAGAAGAGCAAGTACTCCTAACTGTGGATCCATCTTTCTAGCCCCCACCTCCTTCACTTTGAGGGGAGAGTTTGCAGTTCTGGACCAGGCAGTGTCTACTTTTCCTTACTCATGGCCTTTACTTATTACCAGCCCATGAGGCAGTTCAGTTGTTCAGTCCTTCTCTGGAGTCCTACAATGGCCGTCTTTTCTCCTGTCAGCCTTTTACTAGACACCGTTGAGTTCTTGCTCAGAGACACCTGAAAATATTCTTCACTCTTTTGTTGTTTGTTATTTCGGTCTTTAGAGTCAGGGACTAAAGCTAGGGCATCCTGCGTTCTCGCCATGTGCTGGGCCACCGAGCTGAAGTCTCAGCTGGCCATTCTTTTTCTATTTTAGCTGCCTTGGTTTCCTACAGATGCACCTTGACAGTTTCCGCTTTACTTTTACACCCATCCAAGCACTCAGCCTTCTTCATATTCCAGAAGGTTATAATTGGAACCAAGCAGTCCTTCACACTGAAAAGCTGCTCTCCAATATCTTAACCATTTACTTACTTCTTTTACTTTCCAGTGTGATCTGACAGGGAAAGAATGTATCTTCATGTTAATTTTTCATTGTTATAACAAAATGGCTGTGATTATTAAAAAAATAGGAAGTTTGGAGGTTTCAGTCTTTGGTTGGTTGGCGCTATGCTTTTGGGCTTTGGTGAGTCAGTCTGTCATAGTAGGGGCACACAGAATAGGAGGGCACTCATGTCATGGGAAATAGGAAGCAAATAAAGTAGAAGAGGGGAGCCTGGCAGGCCATCATCCCTGCTCAGTGACCCAGGTTTCTTCCAATAGGTCCCATCTCCTAAAGGTGACACCACCTTTTCAATAGTCTTACAAACTAGGGGGCACACTTTCAACATGGGCTACTGGAGACACTTCAGATATAAACTCTTGAGAGGAATCGGACGTGGGTTCTGGCTTAGACTCTGGCTAGAAGTGGGGACTCGGGTTCACCGAACATCTCTGAGAGTCATCTTCCTAGAGCTGAAATTTTATAGGTCAAAAGTTAAAATGGATGAATGCTTAGCTGCTCATCAGTTTGAGCAATTATTTCTTGCTAGTTCTGTGCTTTTGGTGCTGAAGGAACTGAAGCTATTCGTGGATGACCTACAGCACAGACTGCTAAAGCAAGCATGCTTATGGGTTTGGGCCTATCCAGATATGCTAGAAAATCATGTTTGTTTTTCATCCCACCACATAGAAAGGATTTTTTTTCTTTCATTAAAAATAAAAATCAGGCCAGGCAGTGGTGGCGCACACCTTTAATCCCAGCACTTGGAAGGCAGAGGCAGGCGGATTTCTGAGTTTGAGGCCAGCCTGGTCTACAGAGTGAGTTCCAGGACAGCCAGGGCTACAGAGAAACCTTGTCTCAAAAAACCAAAAAAAAAAAAAAGGTAAAAAAATAAATAAATAAATAAAATAAAAATCAGAGCAGGCTGGAGAAATGGTTCAATGGATAAGAGCACTGGCTACTCTTCTACAGGACCTAGGTTCAAATTCCCAATATACACACGGTGGCTCATAGCCACCTGTAACTTCAGTTCCAGAGAATCCTGTGCCGCCTTCTGTCGTCCATAGGCATCAGACGTATAAATGCAGGCAAAATATTCACACACCTTTAAAAAAGAGGGGGAGTTCAAGACATGCTAGGAAAGAAAACTAACGTTTAAATTATGCATGTATTCTAGTTAATAGACATGGATTTTATGTGTGTGTGTTTGTCTGTGTGTGGTGTTTGTGTGATATATGTGAGTATGTATATGCTGCTTGTGTAGTGTGTATGTGTGTGTGGTGTATGTGTGTACTTTTCCTTATTTCTGCATTTCATTTTTTAAATTGCTTTTGCTCTTACCTTTCTTTTGCTTTCTTGGGTTTGTGTCTGGTCTGAGACCAGTAGAACAGATGCAGGAACTTTTAGCAGCTGCCTGCCATTGTCTCCTGTCTGGGCAGCTCTTAAGCATCCCCCTAATGGGTCAATTACTTATCATTTGACAGTTTCTGTTTTCCTTTTAAAAGAAACCTGTTGAGAACAGCCCCCTCGGGACTAAGCCCGAGGCAGTGTGCTTCAGAAGGAGAAGTATGTGTGTGTGTGTGTGTGTGTGTGTGTGTGTATGTGTGTGCTCTGTGGTCACACCTGCACACAGCTTCACAGCAGTTTCAGGCAGTCCTGCTAGTGACTCTGACATTTTTCCTCCATCAGTGGAGGGAAGGGATCAGGACTAAAGTAAGAATCTGCCCTCCAGTGGAAACCAAAGGTGGGGGAGGGGAGCACGGCTCCATAGGGACAAAGGAGAGAATTCCAGCAGAAGAGAAGGAAGTTATAAGTTTCTTCTCTGTTGTCTGTATCAGGCCCTGTAGATTATTCTATTTACTGTTGACTGGTTTACTTTAATTCACACAGAAGTCTGTTAAATAGGAATTAATGACCCCGTTTTCTCTTTTCTGTAGAAGCAATAAGATCTAGAGAAATGAAGGAATATCTGAAATCCAAACTCATTTTTCTAGAGTTCTGGCTCCTTTTATCATGAACTCTTAGGCTTCCATGTGATCTTCATGATGAAGGAGCTAGACCATGTTACAGCTAGACAGAAACCATGTGGCTGATTCCACCAACTGGATGTTTGGGTGGCTTGTTTTATTTGTTTATTTTTGAGACAGGGTTTTATTCTGTAGCTCAGTCTATCTTAGAACTCACTGTGAATCCCATGCTGGCCTCGAACTGAGGCTATCCTCCTGCCTCAGTCTCTAAAATGCTAGGATTACAGGTGAGTGCTACCATGTAGATCTTGTTCATATCCCAGTAATTTAGAGGGACTTGCCCCTTAAAGAGACATTTAGAAAGCTAAAGCATACTACAGAATTACACTGAGCTAAGGGGTAGGATTAATGCTCTGGATAAGTTCTGAGAGATGCTTCCCTAAAGCAACAGCCAGGCTAAGAGATCCAAGGGATAATCCAAAAGCCTAAGAGCTTGTTTGTTTTTTCAATGTAGAAGAAACCTTGAGTCTTGATTTTACAAATCAAAGAACAAGAATTTACATATGCAAAAGGAACTCCTTGGAGCAGAGAATCTGAGTGAGGAATTTCAAACTGTTCATTCATTCATTCATTCATTCATTCATTGTTTTAGACATATTTTCTAGTGGAACTTCTTTAGATGCATACTACTGATCAGAGAGAGTAGACAGTGGAATAGGTTTACAGAGCTGCTCTGGGATGAAGAATACAAAGCTCATTTACAGGCTGGCACAAGAGGCATGATGCCCTGTATTTATGGATGGCAGGGTGGGTTCCTAAAACCCTCCAGATAGACAGGGTCTACAAGAAAGAAAATAAATAACAGCCTCTATGGAGAGGAATCCATGTGTTCATGGATAGTGTGCATTATGCACAGTCCCTAAGAAAAGGGCCTTGATGGACATTTTAGAGACCTACTTACTAGAATGACTGGCATAACCTTGATCAATCCTCAGAGAGCAGAGGTCTTCTGTTTAAAAGCAAGAAGGTGGGCTGGCAGCTGAATAAGATTTCCCAATAGCTGAGAGCTTTCCTACTTCCTGGCTTTAAAGAAGAAAGAGAAGACAATTTAGGGTGGAGAACAAGCTGACTAAAGAAGAAAGACTCTGTAGGAGAAACCAAAAGGGGTATCAAATGGGAGTGAGGGTATCCAGCTCCAGGGCTTTGTGGGTTTTATCTGGCTGATGTATCTTGGTAGGTCTACCAGTAAACACAGTGGGGTCTGTGCTGAGGTCTATTTTAACTATTCCCTTGGGGACCCCATGCACCTCTTGGCTGTGGGGCCTGCTTATCCCATGCAGTGACGAATGTTCAGACAGCAGCTACTAGTATTGGGCCTTGACCAAGTTACGTCATCCCTCTAATATTTCTCCCTGGTGTGGTGTGTGTGTGTGTGTGTGTGTGTGTGTGTGTGTGTCAGTGTCTCACTGTGTAGTCCAAGTTGACCTTAAATTTATAGCAGTCTTATTTCATGCTGGGATTATAGGCATGAGCCACTACATCCAGCTGAGCTCCTCAGTTTGTGAAAGAGGCTAACTATCTTGCCTTCTCCAGGCATTGTAAATGTGATATGGATTTTGTGTTCATGATGCAGTCAGCAGATTGCCTGGTGTAGACATTTATACAGTAAGTGACCATGGTTTTCATTGTCTGCCATCGTGTCTCAGCTCTGCTTCTAAACTCTGGATGTAGCCCTCTTCCAGGGAACATTACCCTCTGGTGGACCACACAGTGCTCCTAATTACATAGCCTCCCTTAGGGGGTCTCAGGTAGCTGCTGGCTCATCTCCAGTGCTCTAGGCATCTGGTCTCTTTCTCCAGGGCCCAGAGTAGAGCCCAAGTGCCTTACAGTAGACCCCAACCACTTGAACCTTCCTCTCTACCAGGTATCATTCTACTCTATCTGCTAGATCCAGAGCAGGACTGTCATGGTAGCTGCTGGTGTTGGTTCTAGCTGAATTAGGGTCCGGCTCTATGCCTACCAACTTTCTCAGGAAGTTCTTCTTAGACTCACCATCTATCTACCTAACTGCTGAAAAGGAAACTAGCCATCTCTTCCTGGCTGATGGAGGAAGATCTATGGAGAGGTGTTGTCTGTTCTCTGGTTTGTGATCTGCATCCCACATGTCCATCACCACATATGTTTATGCAGCATCTTCCACTGTGGGTCTCTTTTTGTTGTTGGTCTGGTGTTGAGCTGAATGGAGGCAGAAAGGTCTGATGCTCCAGTAGCTGGAGGTGTCAGATAGTAGCAGTAGGAGTGGACAGAGGACAATAATGACACACAAACCTGTAACCAGGGATAAACCTTGGGATGTACAGACAAAATGTAAGACGAAGGACTGGCGTCTCCAGATTCCTTTATACATTGACTTCCTCTTTTAGGGATGCTTCTTTGTATGCCATAAGAAAATAAATCGATCTGGTCCCTCAGATCTCTCGTACACTGAAGATAACACAAACAGTATTCCAGATGGCCTGGGCAGGAAAAGAATCCTAAGTCATGTGGAAGGAACATTAAGTAGATGGACCCTTAACTATGACTACCAGGGAAAGACTTTGTTTTGTTCACTAATTCAGGATCTAGAACCATGACACATAGTAGGTCCTTAATGAATATTCTCCAGCTCCAATGCCTAGCCTAAGATGAATGGAGAGGCAGCATCCCATTGACCATAAAGAACTGCTTTTCAATAGCAGAACTGTCAGGAAAACATGAAATGTTAGTGTTGCTTTGTGAGTGAGTAAGCCCTGCTGCAGCCAGGCTCAGGAAAAAAAAGAAGACACAGGCTGAACGTGCTGGATGGGGACTTCTGATTGTGGAGGGAGAGTGGACAAGGTAAATGCCACATTCCTTCTAATGCTGAGGCTTTGCTCCCCTCCCAAGCTCAGCCTGTCTGGTCTTGCATCATAAGTGCTTGGGTTCTGCTGACAATGCCTGGATCTAGATCGCCTTGGAACTGTCTACGAGAGAGTAAAATGGAAATGCTTGGACATCCGTTTACCTTTATGATTTTAGAGTTCTCAGTTTTCTGTAGCCAATTGCCAGTGGTAAAATTGCCAGATACACAACATCTTTGCTCTCTTTACTGCCCCCAGTTCCCGCCAGGTGGAGGGAACAGTAACACTGACTTGTGACTGGGGTCAGAAGACATGAGATTAGCAAGGGACAGGTGGGATGAGGTGGCATGTCGGAGCCCAACAAACTTGGGTAGGGGTATAGGGTCCTAGGACAAGTAAGCCTCTGTGTTCCAGTGTGCTCACATTTCTACTCTGCCCTACATTCAGTCTACACTGTCCCCTTGGATCTCCCATGATCCCCGAGGCCACTGTCTGGAGGGGACCCTATGGCTTAGCACATTTGTTCCCTTCCTCCTCATTCCATATGTAAATATGCCTATGATATAAAAACTGTCTGGCCCTATGAGATATGAATTGCCTCTTTCAGGGCATTCTTTCCAGATGGCCTAGAGGTTGCTACATGTGTTCTTGCGTTGAGCTCTGAGGGAGGTCCCAGAGGTAGGGAGTGAGTCTGTCTCGCTCTTGAGAGAGAACGGTATTTGTCACTTGTGGGTAGTGTTGTTATGGGTTTTTTTGTTGGTTTGTTTTGATGTGTTTGGTTTCTGTTTTTTTGGCAACCATGCCATCTCCTCAGGCTGTTGATGTGCTTGAAAGCAGAGTTCCAAAAAAGGTGACAGTTGATGCACAGGAGGCTCCCTGCTGGGAGTGTGGGACTGGGCCTTCTCTGCTGTGTTTTCCCTCTGGGCAGCTCCTCTGCTCTTACCTGGGTCTGGAGGAGTGATGTCATACTCAAGTTCGTCCATTCATTCACTTGTTTGCTCCTTTAACCAAACTTACTGAGGCCTTTCTGTAAGCTAGTTTCCAGGTTCAGCCTTCAGGGATGGATAGAGTAGGAGCTGGCCTCCCACTCTGTGTCTGACAGCAGACCAGGCCCTTGAGAGGCTGCCTGGTCACGGCCCCAGCTTGTACTCATTTGAAGACATACATGAGCCAAGGTCTACCGCAATGGCAGTGTCCCCGCACTGCCAGCAGAGAAAGCAAAGATAGCTTCCCACAATCCTGAGAACAGAGGGCCGTCTAGACCTCCAGGAGCTCCTGACACTGACCTGTGAACCCTCCCCTGGAGAAAATGACTCAGATAGGAGAAGCCACAAAACAAGGTTCCCAGGTGACCTGCTGGTAAGGAGGTCCAGCCTGGAAGTTCAAAGCATGGGGTGAGGCTGACTGTTGTACCCCTGTGCCTCCTGTTTCCTTGGGAGTCAGCTAGGACATTACTCAGAATCTTTCACAGACATTTCCATCACTCCACTCTGTTACTGGTGGCTTCAACTTCCTCATGTGAAGTAGGAGAGGTAGAAACCAGGTGAGATTATGGGATTAGAATCACTCGGTGATCCCTCATCTTCATACTACTATACGTTCACTGAGTCCCTGCTAAGAGCCAGGCTGTCTGTGTACTGCATACACTAAAGCCTTTACCACTGGGAGTTGGGACAGTGTTCCTGCTCTGTAGGGAAAGCAGTGGGGAGCAGCCAGGTGGCACACATGCAGGCAGCCTGCTTTGGCCTTTGCCTCTCTTTGATACTCTCTGTCTTCTGCCTGTAAAGGACTGCGGTGTCTCCTCTTAAGGGGCATACCAATGCAACACCTACTCTAGGGAGTGGGAAGGAGAGGAAGGATTAGAAGCTGTTTTCATAACTGGGCTGTGAGAACCACACTGCAGTATGTGGGGAAAGAGACTACAAAAAAGTTTCTCGGAAATGTGAATTGTGACAGTGTTGTGAGATTCTTCTTATACCCCCTCTCATGGCAGGGAGGTGGTGGTAAGAACACCAAGGCGAGGCTGCCTTCTTCCCTTTTCCTCCTCCAGTTCACCCCTAGCCCTTTCTTGGTCCTTTCTGCAAGCTTCCCTACCCCAGCTTGTGGTCTTCAGCCTGTTGGAATCAGATATGGGCTTTGTCTTTCTGCCTGGCTGCTCCCTTTCAGGGAGAAAAGGCTCTGTGTCTGGAATGCTGTAGCTCAGGGAAGCCCGAGGCAGCCTGGAGACCTTTTCTCTATATCACCTTCCCTGAGACTGATGAGCTCCATGGAGGTGGGAAGGCCTCCGCTTTCCCGGGTCACTGCTCGGAGGAGAAGGGGAAGCAGAGCAGAAAATATGGCCCGTGGAGAGGCCTGGGGAGCATGCTGGGTTGGGCATCAACAGAGAACTGAGGAATAGCAGCATGGATTGTGTCCCCTGCTCTATCTGCTCCCACTCAGATCAGCCATGGATATCTGAGAGCACCCATGCCAGTTTGGGTGGTGGCTGCTCCTGTGGGTACACCGTGTGCTGCTTCCACCAGGGGAAGGCATACTGTTTGCTAGCTTAGTGTGATCTGAGAACCATGGTGTTGATGGTAAAGAGGGTAGTGAAATCTCCTGTCATTTTATAATCATGATTATTACTAATAGCTTCATTTGCATAGCATGTACATGGCTAAGTACTTCATATACTGTGGTTCATACACTCTTTGCAGCCATATTTTATAGATTAAAAAGAAAAACAAATCCCAGGGCTCAAAGGAGTTAGCTTCATTTGTTTGTTCCCAGTGATAGTGGAGAAGCTTCGAGGCAATCCGTCAGTATGCTCATGCGCTCCATGGCCGCGACCCTGTAGTTAATCCTGGTCTTCCATCCCAGTAGCTTTGTGAAACATAATTGTTTAATTTCTCATCACCTCTATCATCAGTACACTGGTATTAATGATGCATATTTTCATGGTGGATATTAGGATTCGCTGAGACAACTACCTGAAACGTTCACTCAGAAGATATGATCTGGCTAGCAGGGGGTGTGCTGCACCTAGATGTAAGACAGTGAGCAAGGTGCGAATGGTCCTTCCCTGTGTGCCAACAAGCCATGTCTCCAATACTCAAGTTCTATATATTGGAGGCACCTTGTAAACAAGGCTACTCAGAAGTGACAGAGCAGAAGGTAAGACCACTGCTGCCCACCTCCAGACCAAGGCTGAGCCTCTTGTGAAGTCCTCCCCAGGGAGGGTCTAGTCCTGTGCATTGTGCTGGGAGTCCACACCCAGACAGAGCGTCCACCCTTTCTGGACACACACTTTAATGAGAAGTAGATGGATATAGGGGGACTGGAAGGATGGCTCAGCGGTTAGAAGCACTGGCTGCTCTTCCAGAGGTCCTGAGTTCAATTCCCAGCAACCACGTGGTGGCTCACAACCATCTGTAATGGGATCAGATTCCTTCTCCTGGCATGCAGGTGTGCATGCACATGGAGCGCTCATACATTAAACAAACAAACAACTTTTTAAAAAACTCACAGAAGGACAGATGGCAAGCTTTACAGTCTAATCTATCCACTTATCCATTTAATGCTTTAAAGTTTCCAGGTTCATTTTCTAAGTGTTAGGTTGACAGTAATAACTAACATGGGAAAAGAAAATGCCTGCCTCTTGGATCTATACAGGAAAGATCCCATAGATAAATTAATAAGATGAGTATGTAGGATAATGATGGTAAAGGTTATGGAGAACAAGAAAGCAACAGAAGGGGCACCTGGGATGTAGCAAGGTTGCTCTACAGTTTAAGTCAGTCAAATATCTGTTGCTGTGACCATATCTAAGCACCCCAAAAGGGGAGAGGTTGACTGGCTCATGGTTCTAGCAAACCATAGTTGCTTGGTCCCATAGTCTTAGTGGTGAAGCAGAGCATTGTGGTGGAGTGTGTGTGGCAGAGCAAGCTGCTTGTCTCGTAGCAGCCAGGGCACAGAGAGAGAGAGAGAGAGAGAGAGAGAGAGAGAGAGAGAGAGAGAAAAGAGTGGAAACCCAGGATCACCTTACTTGCAGGGATCTTACTTCCTGCCATTAGGCCCTTCCTTCTAAAGATCTCACTGTCTCTCAACAGCGCTTCGGGCTAGGGACCAAGACTTTAGAATGGGGGGTTTGGGGAAGACACATAAGATCCAAACCATAACAGGCTGGAGAACTTTAGAAGATGTTAACTTAGAGAGAAAGAAACAGGTACGCTGAGAACAGCAAGTGCATAGGTCCTGAGCCACAGTCCATGAGGTAACACTAACATGGATGTAGTAAACTGAAGAAAAGAACTAGGAGTTGATGTAATGGGTGGACGTGTGCATATTTAGATGCACTGTGCAAATCATGAAGTCTTCAGTACTACAGTTCACTTCCGACACTCACCACCCTGAGCTAGCACAGAGTTCATAATGTGGAGCGCACATCCCAACAAACACCCCTGCACTTCACTTGGAAGTCTCAGCTCTAGTTCAGGAGTTCCAGTGACCCTTTTGGATTTGAAAAATTCATAAATGACTTCAGAAAAGTACTATACTTACAGTTTTCGAAGAGACCTGTGGGTGGAAATCTGAGAAGGGCTGTATTTAGTAGTATATGTGTTACACACACACACACACACACGTAACAGCAATCAATGGATGGGGACGGGGGAGGCTGTGAATTTGAGAGAGCTTGAAGGGAGGAAAGGTAGAATGACCTAATTATATTATAGTTAAGAGGGTAGGGAGCCAGAGAAAAACATGTATGGGGTTCCTGCAGGTCCAGTGAGAAAAGCCCCAGCTAAGTCAGTGTTCAACTAGAGTTCTGCTGTGGTCCATGAGGCAAGATGGCTAAGGACTAGGGATAGGCTCAACAGTGGAGTACACACGTGCCTGGCCCGGGCAAATCCCTAAGTCCAAATCGGAGCATGGAAAAACGGTAAATAAATGCCTGACACCCTCAACCCCTATAAGAGGAGTGAGAATCATCTCGGGATGATTTTGTGAGAGATGGTGCGATTGTGTGCCTAGTTCTGCCAGAGTGCTTTGCTCTGAGGAGAACAGAGGTTCGGGATTTTGAAGTGGCTGTCTGGGGTCAAGAGAGAAGATGCAGCATATTTACAGGAAGATGCCTGAGGGAGCAGCATCAGAGTTAGAAATGAAGGATATTTGGTCAGAAGTAAAGGAGACTCTGGGGGAATGTCATAACTCTCCTCACATGCTTAAAGGACTATCATGTGGAAGAGAATTAGATTCATTTTATGTGACCCCAGAGGAAAACGTGGGATTGATGTTTAGAAGCTGCGAAGAGAAGGATTACAGTACACGCTGGATTAGAATTCCGTGCGTGTATTATTTTCTCATTTGGTTAATCCCCACTCAATGCCCACTGTGGAACCAGCACTGGCTAAGGCACCAAAGCAGAGCTCTGCTAAAAGCACACACAGCCCCTTTCGGATAGTGGAGAGGAACTCAAAGTGGTGTAGCGTGGGGTGAAAATGCTGACCTGCCTGGGGTAGGGAGTAAAGGTTTGGGGCTTCTATGGCTCATATGAGCATTGGCATAAATCCTGCCTAAGGATATTCCGTTGTCTGATAGTGGAGGTTCATCTCAATCAAGGGCAGTAAGTTTTCTAGATGGCAAGGCTATGTAGGTATATAGAGACATAGCCGTCATAAAGATGATGTCTGAGAGATGACAGTGGTATAGTATCACTTACAGAGCATTCTTGATTCTCACTCCAGCCCTGTCAAAGCCAGTATATTGTCTTCTGCCCGGTAGCCGGGTCCAGGGTTTGGGTATCAAGTGAGACATCTCCTGCCTTGTGTCTCTGACTTCCAGCTTTGCTTCCTTAAACCTGCACTGACCAGGCCTTTTTCTGTCTTCTGCCTGGGACCTTCTTTTGTGCTGCTCCTCCTCCTGAACCCTTTCCTACTTCCTCAGCATATTTCATTTTTCTTATTTTAAGAAGTTCTCTGGAACTCGAGGTCCTGAGTCTGTGACCCTCTTCATAATTCCTGGTCCAGTGGTCCTTGGATTTCTCAGGTGTGTTGTGAGACAGGTCTAATTTAACATGGAGGATTGGTCCTTAGAACACTGTAAATAAGGAGGGTAGACAAAAGAAGAAAGTAGAAAGAAGGATTCTGGTTGCACCTTACATGGAATTAGTATCATCTTCACTCTACAAAGCATGCACATTGCCCCAGTTGACTGGCCTAGTAGGCTGCTACGTGGACACCCAGGAGCAACTCACTCTGCTGCCTCTCAGGATGGAAAAGGAAAGAGCTAAGACAGGGTAGCCTTTGTTCAGCCTGACTGTTCTGAGCTTTAACTGATGAGCCTATGAGGGAAGAAACAGACCTACCCTCCATGAATCCACAGCTCTAGATCACAGGGCACCAAAGGAGGGACATGGGGAAATGTAATGGATTGATCACAAAGGAAGAGAAAATGTGCACCTCTGTGTGCAAACAAGAGTAACAGAATGTTCTATTCGTCAACTCAAGGAAGGTCCCTGAACAACCACAGGTAAATCCTGTAGCAGTGAATCTCCATTCTGTGTGCTACTGTAAGAGCGGAGTGGCGTGCTTGCTCTCCTGGTAGAAGGGTAAACGCAAGACTAGGAAGCAGTACGCTATTAGGCAAGCATAAGTGTTTCAGTATGTTGGGGTGATCATAGGCAACACAGCCTTATGCGCTCAGTCTCACTTCTCAGAGAACAGAGAAAGACAAGATGGATGTATTACGGAGACATAATACCGCTGAGCTCAGAGCTTCCAAGAGGAGCAGTCCAGGGGGGTTGGTCAGGGAACGTTTCCTGGAGAGGAGGGTTGTATTTAGGAAGAAAAAAACTTGGACTAGCAAGCAAGAAGTCATAATGAATAAGATATTTGTATGGTGCTGGCAGTGGGGGAGGGAACTAACTTTGAGGTTAAGCTCAGTTCTACAAATGTTACTTGAGAGTCTACCAAGACCAAGATACCATGGCTGTGTGCAAAGGTGAGTTAAGACTCCTGCCCTCTATCAGCCTACCAAGGCTTTGCAGAGTAATGAGATACACATGATCCCCAGGAACTCTGTGGTGGCCTCGGCCCAGGCTGAGTGTTAGGAAGGCTCCCAGGCACCAAGCCAGAACTACATCTTGAAAGATAAATAGAAATGAGCGAAGGGCAGGGAGCTTCCCGGGCCGGATACTGGATGCTTCTGGTTGGGCAGGACCCTGACAAGTTGAGATTCCTCAAAGGTGAAGAAGTGGACGCTGGGAAGTATGGAAGAGAATGCTGAAGAGGTAAATAGCAATAGCTTTGGGTAGGACCTAACCTAATCTGTCCTTCATCTGAAGTCAGTGGAGGACCACTGAAGGATTTTGTACTGGGCAATGATGTCACCGGGCTTGTGCTTTAGGAAGCTCATCCTGGTAGCTGTGTGGAGAATGGATTTAAGAGGAGCAAGCTGGAGGTGGGGAACCATTAGCAATGCATTGCAACAGTCCTAGGAAGCAATGGAAAAGATTTTAACCACTGCAGTGAGGGAAGAGATGAAGGTTTAAAATTGGAACCTATTTTGGAAGGGTATCAGTGATACCTGTCATGAGGTAGTCTTGGATGAGCCTCAGGCATAAATGAGGGTGAAGCAGTCTTAGGGTCTTTGCACAGAAAGATTAAAGAAATGAAGCTGAGAATCATCCCACATCACAGAAGTCATGGCCCTTGATAAATGAGGCAGGGTCTTCAAAGATAGTGCCCACAACCTCTATCAACTGTGGCTACGTGTTAGTGAGCAATAGCACTGAGAATCTCTGGCTGAGGATCAAGGGCTTGGCAGGTCTTCAGGCTTAAAGCCAAAATCAGCATCAGGATCGAGGAGTGGAAGCTGAGGGGCATGTTCCTGTGTTGGAGGGCATCTGTATCACATGTTTCATGCAGGTCTTTTACAGGGACAGAACTGCAGGGTGAGGTTGGCATGGAGATGACACTTGAGCAGGGTTCTAGTACTTAAGATACATTCCTGGTTTTGTGATTAACTGTTCTGTGACTTGAGACTTCAGGAGATTCAGGTCTCCTCTTTTGACCCCTGATGTTTTCTTTGTACACTAAAACAGTCAGATTAGATTAGCATTTTTTTTTTCTAATGTAAAGTTTCACAATTCTGGAGAATATGGTCCGATATTAAGTAAGTCTCACACAGCTGAGGCTGGCCTTGAGCTCAATGCTTGTTGGAAAGTGACTTCGAGTTCAGGATCCTCATGCTTCCAGTCTAAGTAGTGCCGTAGGTGATATAGATCTTACTGTAATTCTTTGCTCCCACTTGCAGCTCTTACCATCTATAAAAATGGACAATAAGCTATTGTTTTTAATGGTTCAGGGTCACATAGCAAATATCTATAGATGATAAAGTGGACATTAATGAAATAGAAACAGTGGCTATTTTATTACTTTGCATAATCCTTTTAAACTCTCATCACTCAGCACTGTCAATAATCAATACACGGCCACAGCAGCGCAGCACTGGGGAGCCATGCCTACACCGCCATCTGCTTATCTCCTCTGAGGTAGAACTCGGTGAAGAGGTGTGTCCTTCTTCCTCCATTCTCTGGCTTTTCCTAATCCATCCTCTCCTCTTGTTTGTTCTTTTCCTGGAAAAGATAGAAGAGCAACTCAATAAAACCTCTTCCTTTCCTGCATCAGCTACAGATGAAGTCCTTAGGTGGCCACCAGGCCACCCACACATCGACCTCTGCCTGCCCTCCACCACACCAGGATTCTTGTAAATGTCTCCATCTGCTGTGTGGTCCTGCAGACTGGAAAGGACTCACCCTTTCCTCTCAGAGTTCAAGTTCCTCCAACCCATGAACCCTGATGATTGATATATTTCGTGTTCCTTCCACTTCTTTGTAAACTGTCTTAGTTTTTCACTCCTATGGATTCCCACCCCCACCCCACCCCCAATGTAGTGTGACTGTTCTACATGTACTGGAAGCAAGAGGAGGCTGTGATGGAAGTCCAAACTCATGGCCTGGCATGTGACCTGGTCAGCGCCATCTCCTCCACCCCATCGCTTGCCCTGTTTCTTTGTGTTCATCCGAACCACTTGCAGGTGCTGCAGTCCACCATGGTGTGTCTTTCCATTGCTTGCATGTAGCTTTTGCTTGGGGGACATATTCCCCCAAATATTCCATGTGTGCGCTTTGTGAGCATCTCCCACACTTTACATCTTTGACCGGCTCCTCTCTGCCAGCCTTTCATTCTTTGTCCTATCACCTAGAACCCCATACTGTTTTTATATGCAAAAGTCTCTATTTGCCTTAAATCCCTGACAGAGGAAGATACAGCACTCTACCTCTTATCTCCATCCCATGACAGTCCTGGACTTGCACAAGTGTGTACTCGAGCATGCGCAGGCACACACACACTCACACACACACACACACACACACACACTCACACAAGCACACTACAGTAAATGCTTACTAAGAACTATTGGGATGGCTCCATTAGTAAAGGCACTTGACACCAAACCTGGGGTTTGATTCCTGGAACCCATGTACAGGTAGACGGAGAGAACTGACTCCACAAAGTTGTCCTCTGACATCTACCTGCATGCTGTGGAATGCATGCCCCACACCCCTATGTACATCACACACAGTTTGTCTAATAATAATGATACATTTTTACTTTTTTGTTGCTGTTTTGGTTTGGGGTTTGTTGTTGGTTTGGTATGGTTGTTTATCTTTTTGTTTTGTTCTGTTTCTTTGAGACAGGGTTTTTCTGTGTAGCCTGGCTGTCCTGGAACTTGCTCTGTATGTAGACCAGGCTGGCCTGGAACTTAGAGATCCACCTGCTTCTGTGTCCCTAGTGCTGGGATCAAAGGCGTGTACTACCACCGCCCAGCACATAATTTACTTTTTAAGTAGATTTACTTTATTTGTGATTTTGTGTGCCCCAGCCACGCCTCACTGCTCTCCAGACAGCAGTGGACTTGCTGTCCCAGCCGCCTTCGAAGGCACATACTGTGTTCCATGCGCTAGCTCAGGGAAGAAAATCCTGTCCTTTGCATGTCATCATTATTATTTTGAGACTGGGTCTTATGCAGTCAAATCTGACTTCAAACCCTTTTTTATTTTAAAATCTGTTTTATTTTTGTATGTATGTAGGAATGTGCTTTAAGTGTGCTTGAGCCATAATCGACACAGGAGGGCATTAGATCCTCTGAGTCTGGAGTTACAGATAGTTGTGAGCCATCACGTGGGTGCTGGGAACCCAATCCTTTTCAACGAGCAGTGAGTGCTCTTAACCACTGAGCTGTCTGGCCAGCCCTGGCCTCCAACTCTGTGTAGGTAAGACTGGCCTTAACCTCCTGCCTCTACTTTCTAAGTGATGGTATTATGCATGTGTGCCATTGTGCCTAACTCTTTTTTTTTTTTGGTCCCTCTTTTATCACCATCAAAGTTAATTTCTTTGAAGGTTTCCTGGTCTATGTTTATCATCCCAGCCATCAGAAGGCTGAGGTAGGAGGGAGGATCACTGGGTGTTTAAGGCCAGACTAGGCTACAATGAAGCTCTGTCTCAGAAACAACCAAGCCAAAACAATTTCTCTCCTACATTCCAGAGCAGATGCTTGACTAGAGCTTCATTGTTATTAATGCCCAGAGGCTATGCCTTACTCAGCCGCTTATCTCCACAGCACTGGCCATAAACTCTGCATGAAGTGGCTCCTAGTTGAAGAGCAGAGTAGTTAGATTCACCTGCTTAGGTTTCAGGGTTTCTTTTTTCTTTTTTTCTTTTACTGGAATCTTGGGCAGAAGGGATGGGAAGAGTGGTCAGCTGGGTTGAAATGCTGGGTTGAAGGCAGGGCCAAATGGAAAACGGACTCAATTTGACAACAGAAGTTATAAACCAGAGTTCTCACTACTGAGTCCTGTGGCTGTTTATGTAAGCATCGGCATCATTCTTACATTATTACTCAAGTTTTGATGATCTTAAACAAACACCAAGCTGTGGGGGAACATGCTAAAACTGTGTTAGTTACACCTGTCCCCCACCTCAGAGGTTAGGGTATATCCTTTCCCCTCCCCTCCAGACCACTAATAGGCTTGAGGACTGACTGGTCATAATCGACATAGTCTCTCTGACTTCAAAAGTACTCCGGCACCTGGGAGTTTAAGGTCATTTTCAAGATCTGCCCAGCTCATGTACTTAGCAGACAGGCAAATGAGAGGTGGGGAGTGTTGCTGGCCCTCCTGCCTACTTTCTGGCAAAGTGGCTTGCCCAATCCAGGTCTTTTGATTCCAATGAGATTGTTATTGTTGTTGTTGATGTTGATGTTGTTGTTGTTGATATTGTTGATGTTGATGATGTTGATGTTGTTGTTGATATTGTTGTTGATGTTGATGTTGTTGATGTTGATATTGTTGATGTTGTTGTTGATATTGTTGTTGATGTTGATGTTGTTGATGTTGTTGATGTTGATGTTGTTGATGATGTTGATGTTGTTGATGATGTTGATGTTG
>JADRCH010000009.1:3733436-3756121 GCA_019843965.1 Rhynchomys soricoides
TGTTGATGTTGTTGATGATGTTGATGTTGTTGATGATGTTGATGTTGTTGCTGTTGTTGTTGCTGTTGCTGTTGTTATTGATGTTGTTGTTGAGGTGCATACAGGGATGGACTCCAGGCGTTTGTACATGCTAGGCAAGCACTCCACCCCTGGAACATGCCCTTATTCCCCAGCAGACACTTTCCCCCACACACTTTACTAACATCTGCCCCACTGATTTGTCCTTAGATTTCCTCTTCATCAATTCTGTTTATTCAGCAAATGGTTATTTTATCAGATATCTACTCCTGCAGAGAGACTGTGCTGGGGTCGTGAGGCCAACAGAGATGCGCTTGTCTTAGCAAGGTCACCACCCCCTGTCTGGATGTGGGGTCTTACATACATCTTCTTCAGGGGCTTCGGTGGCTTTTCTGCCGATTATTTGTCATCCCTGTTACATCAGGGATGAAACAGAAACTTAAGAGTCCAAGCCTTCACTTGGCTGAACCTAGATCCAAGCACTCACAACTCTGCCATCCTCAAAAAGCCAGAAAGTCCAAATGGTCCTCCCTCCACTGCCTAACCTTGTTAGGCTGACTGGGGAAGAGCACCAAGCCAGCAAGGGGGAGGGGCCTCTCCTCCGTGCTGAGAATCCAACATTTGCTGTCGTTACCCACAGCTGTTTGAAGCTCCTTGGTCCCCTGAGGTTTCTGCTACTTCGTTATAGAAGAAACATATCTTAAATTGCTTTTGCAGCTCTGTCAGAGATGTGGGGCTGTCTAACAGAGATGCCAGCAGAAAGCAAGAGAGAGCTCTGCGTTTGTTACAGTTGTTGTCACCTCAGAGGTTTGGGCTGCACATCCTCTCTAGACCACCGTCTAGGCACCATCTGGGGAAGGCCAGCATGCCAGTAATTTGTGTGCCTCAAAACCACTTTATTGGCCTCTTGTGGCATTGAAAGTCATATAATTATGAGCAGAATTTATGTTTCCAGGGCTGCCTAGGCACCCTCCCTGCGTCTCCTTCCAGGCACTGCAAATATTGAAGGCTGGCTAAGAAAAGAATCAAACATACCCACCTTTATTATCTGTGCACCCTGTAGATAAGGTTTTAATTGAAAATTGGTTCATCTGTTTCCTATGCCTAATTACAAGCAGCCTGCAAGGCCTGTGGAGCTCAGGAAGAGGAGTTCAGCACTTGCAGAGAAGACCTGAGCTTGGGGTCTTAAATGCAGTATATCTACTACTGAATTCTGTATCCAGTAATGATTCTGGATTGCCTATGCATAAGTAAGCACTG
Source organism: Rhynchomys soricoides (assembly GCA_019843965.1). Lineage (NCBI taxonomy): Eukaryota > Metazoa > Chordata > Mammalia > Rodentia > Muridae > Rhynchomys > Rhynchomys soricoides. The sequence goes on from JADRCH010000009.1 coordinate 3,734,715, forward strand.
GGTTTTCCTTGACACTTTATCCCAATGTCCATGCCTATGGCTTCTCCAATGAGGACAGGATGTAGCTCGTGCCTGCTTCCTCTCTTCTACTCTCCAGGATACACCCCTCCGACCCCATCCTTTGCTCTTCTTTCCTTCCAGGCAGATGGGCCCAGCCACTCTGACTGTCATCACCTTCCCCTGGGCATTTCTGGGCTTGTCTAGCGGCCACCCATTCCCATCCAGGATACTCCTTCAATACTTCTTCTCTACATCTTTCTCTAGCAAGCCATTGCAGTAGTCATGGCAGATCTTGGGCCCTTGTGTCTCCAAGTACTTGTTTCTCTCACCAGGCTGTACTGTCCCTTACCTTCTCTGACTCTTCCTTTCAGGCACAGGTTCTGCATTCAGGGAGGTGTTCAGTAGAGTTGGGGAGCCTGGATTTCAGGCCCTCTCTGGATTCTGAGAGTCGATCACCAGATGGCAAAGCAAGATAGATCAAATTGGCTGTCTTGCTCAGGCACCCAGGACCTATCTTTGTGGATGCTTCCTCCATCCTGGCCTGCCCTACCTTGGCCCCACTCACATATCATTGCTGCCATGTTTGACTCCAAGGATAATTCTCCTGCCAGAGAGCAGGAGGAAGAATTCATCTCCTAACTGCAGGCGGGCAGCTGTGAAATACGACTTCTAAAGTGTTTATAATGCACCATGTTTAGATAGCACTGTACATCTTCCAGAGCAGCTGGCTGAGCAGCGGTGCTGCCCAGCTGGGCCAGAGACTGAGGGACTGACTCTTCATCTCAGACACAGGCCTAGCTTTGGTGCCTTAGTTTCTCCTTCCGAAACACCAAGGACATCATTAAGTCTTGGCCTTCCGCTAGAATATGAAATATGGACTCTCTTCCCTGTCCCCATCCTCTTTGTTCAAACCTGCATTCTCCTTAACTTATCTTCCGGAAAGTGCCAAGTGTTCCTCCTTTACTCACCAAACCCTCGTGAATGCCTGTAGGTGGTCAGAGTCTAGGTACAGAAAGCCTGCTGAGCTCTCAAGCTCTCGGAAGCTGATGGACTAAGAGTGTGAGACTCTTGCCTCGGGCACTGTGGCCTAAGAGAAGGCAGCTGATGATGGGCCCACTGACACTCCCTGTTATTTGGGGTCAGGAGATCCCAAACCCCTGTGGGTTGTGGACTCCCAGTGGACCAAGCTAATATGTATGGACACAGAAAAGATACTTACCTTGTTCATGGTGTTCTGCTCAGGGCCCCTAAGCCTGTAACCTTTGACCTGAGAACTAGAACCTTTCTTAGCCACCACACTTCCTGAGCTTTTCACAAATGTGTGAAATAGACACACTTATCTCTCTTTAAATTTTCTTATTGATTCTTTGTGAGTTTCACATGGTGCACCCCTATCCCACTCATCCCCTAGTCCCTCCATATCTGCCCTCCACCCTTGCACCCTTTTAAGGGGAACCCTTAAAAGAAAAATAAATTTAAAAATCTCACCATGGAAGCTGCAGTGTGTCACAGAGTACACCCTTTTGCCCAAATGTTTGCTTGCAAATGTTCTTTGCAGTGAGTCATTGGTCTGGTTTGAGGCCTTTGGCTTCTGTTACCCCATCAGTACTGGATCCTCACCAGGGCTACTCTCAGATATCCTGTCGTTGCCCTGTGTCATGGAGATCCTGCAGCGTTGGTTCTGCAGGACCGGCCCCTTTGTGTGCTCCAGCAGCCCATAGATGGGGTAGATTTTGGGGTGGGCCAACTGGAGGCTTGAACCTGGGCCTGGGTGGTAGCTGAGTTGGTCAGCCTGCCAGCTCTCCCACACCCAAGTCACCAAGGCTATCTCTCCAAGACCAGCTTCTGCACCCATGCCAGCAGGATCAGCTCTTCCACACTGCCCAGACAAGGGGCAGGACCAGCTCTCCTGAGTGTCACAGCCGACAAGGGGCAGAGGAAGTAGTGCATTTTTACTCCTTCAGACCTTTTGTCAGATCCAGAATTCTTCCCTACTTACAAACCACTGAGTCCTTTCCCACCATCTAGCCAAAGGCCAGTGAAATCCCAGGGTGAGCTGAGGAATAAAGAAGGAATCCGGAAGTTTCCATAGCTAGTCCACTTTCCCCCTTGCTCCTTTCCAAAAGTTAGCTGCTCCAACCGTGACAGTGTCTGCCTCCCATACTGACCTCTTTGAAGCAGCCCTCCCCGCCTCAGGCCCCTACAAGGCCCATGGCTATTCTGTGTTTGTACAGACAATCATATTAATCTGTAGACAGACTGAGGTTCTAGGAGCCCTGCCTTTGGCAATAACAGCCAGAGTCTTAGAACGTCAACGCACTGGATGCTGCTGGTCACCAGGGATGTACTCAAACCTTTAGTGGTGACTGTACTACTTCAGACAATTCCTCAGTGAGTTATTGGGTAAAGAGAAGTCTGGTTCATGGGGCAGGTTGGGGAGGTGTGTTTTGGGAGGGATATTTCAGCTGTCCTCCTAACATTCTTCATGGAGTGTTACATGTCTTTAGTCATGTCTGTGGCACCTGTGTCTAGACAGAGTGGACGCTTGCAGTAGAGAGTCATACCTAAGGCGCTGGTCCTGTTTGCACTTTGTGCTGCTTGCTGCTTTCGGGTTTTGTAGTGCCTGAGGTATGGACGCTTTTCCCTGCCCTCAACCCTATTGACTCTTCATGTCCCAGGAGGACAGTTTCTCCCCAAGTTTTCCCAGTGGGTTGCTTTTGTTCCAGTACTTTTTCAGATGACACCATAGCTGAAGAATTATCAAGAATTCTTCATTGTTATTCTGAACTTTCTCTCTGCCCTCCCCTCCCTCCCTGTCCTGCCCTGGGCTTCCAGGGTCCACTTCTGTCATTGAGGAATGCATGGAGGCCACTAGCCAAGAGCAGAGACACATGCTCTGCTCCCCTCCTCCCAAGTGCTCCTCATTCCACTGATAGCTGGCCAGAGACTACAGATCCTACCCAGGGGCTGGAGATTTCAAGTTGGCTTTTGATCCTGCTTCCTTCCAGACTCAGAACTGAGTGCAGATGTTCTGTGCTCAAAACAGTTTAGGTCAATAAACAACTGGGATCTAGAGAGATGGCTCAGTGGTTTCGACTACTGGCTGGTCTTCCAAGGACCAGGCTTCTGTTCCCAGTACATACATGTTGCCTAGCAACTATCCTTAGCTTATTCTCAGGGAATCTGACACCCTCTTCTGGCCCCCTGGGCACTATATACACATGGTGCACAGACACATGCAAGGAAAAATCTATATATATATAAGAAAAAAAAAGAAAACTTAGAGGCCAGAAGTGATTTTTTTTTTTCAGTCTCTCCAAGATCTTGGTTAGGGAGACATCTCACAAATCCAGAGATGGTCTGGATGTCTCATTCCCTAAAGAAAGAGCTGCTAACTCCATCACCCCATTCCATGAGCTAAGGACCCAACCTAGCATATCTATCACATACATCCTAGTAATCAGATCTGTCTGTAACAAGAGCAGGACATAACACTTACCTCCTTTCTCAGGCACCACAGTGACAGTTCCAGAAAGATGTGGAAAGCTTGTCCGGGAAGCACAGGGCTTAGAGGGAGGAGCCTGCTCCAGATAGGCAGGATGAGGTGGGGAAAGGCTCTGGAGCAGCTCAGCACCCTGAATGGCTCCCTCTCCACCACAGCCTTCCGGCCAGCACCCTGTACCTCACAGGGCTGGAAAGCAGTTAGAGGCAGAAGATGTCAGGTTCTGCCAAGTTAACTGGAACTGACAGATTTCTGTCTGTTCTGACTTGCCTCTGTTTGCCTACCTCACTCTCACTGCTATCTGTCAACATCAGATTCCTTTGTCCTGAGCCTCACATCCTTGTAACAGATCCCTAGACCTCGCTTTACTCCCAGTGTTTAGGATCAAAGCACTCACTACAACAGTGAATATTCACATTAGCCTGAGAGTTAAGTTGACACCTTCTGTTTTTCTCTGCGTTTAATGACCTCTGTGAATTTAGAGTATCTATCCAGATATGTGGGGGTAGAAAAAATATGGGGTGGACTTAGTTGAAGTAAGATTAGAAGGAACAATATGAGCTGGAGTCTGGATTGGCTGGTGCTTGGTGAAGGCACTGAGACAGGAAGGAGGGTCAGACTCCATATTAGGGTTGTTTCTAAGAGTGAGTGAGGGTAGGGCTCAGGACTTTACTGATTCAATGAATATCATTTGATAACTCAAGCTGTTCTTAGCCCTAAGGTGACTTGAGATGTGTTGACTTCAGGACAAATACATCCTACTTAAGATTTGGTGTTAAGGTGATTGTTACGATTGGTTTAGGATGAATTCGTGCTGGTTTGAGGTTAGGTTAGGGGTAAAGACCGAAGCAGGAATATGTAGCCATACTGGTGGTATTGATGTGGTTTCTGTGTAAGTTCCTTCTTCCAAAGCTTTGCTTAATTCTTTTCTCCTAGTGCTTACTCAAGCTTGTCCATGCTGCCTAAGGCTTGTAGGACTTACTGAAATCCTTTTAATGACAGTGACCATCTGTTACCCCTCCTAGCTATCGGCTCTTTCCCCTTCCCTCCTCTGCTTCCTCCAGCAGGGTGTATGCATTCCTGGGGTTATGGCTGAGTCTCTCTGACCCTTATGTCTTATTTTTAATCTGCTTAGAATCTCTAGGATGACCCATCTGCCCCATACCCCCTCCTCCTTCCCCTCACCACTGCCCCCCCCCCTTTAGTTTATTAGTTTCTTGTAATTCTACTTCTTCACACACACTGGATCCTTTTGTCTTTATTTAGTTTGGGTTTTCACCAGACTCAGGGGAGCTGGTCTCTCCTGGTTTCTCCTCTTGACTTTTCCCCTTTCTTCCATTTCTGAAGTCCTAGAAGTTCCCTGTCCCCGAGCTTCACTCTGCCTCTACTCTTCTGTCTGTTCCTTCAGCGCATGCTCCCAGCTCTTCCATCCTCACTGTATCTTGGAAATGTCCTATGGTCTTCTTCATCATCCATTGAAGGCAGATTCCCTGAAGGAAGCATGGGCACCCAAGCAGGAGCAGGTAGCTCTGCAAGGAACCATCACTTCTTGGGGATTCAGGTGAGGAGCAAAGCTAGTATGGGGGTTCAAAGGAAAGAAATATCTCTTCTTTCATTCTCAGTCAGGGAAGTAGCCAGACTGCATTAACTCTTCCTATAGTCAGTGTGGGAAAGAGGGTAGATGAAATATCAATATTTCAGGCTTATCCAGGAAATATGGTGCTAGATTTGTTGTGAGATGCCTGTCACAAACAGTCAAAGAGGCCTCTCAACATGGAGAATGGGGTAGCTAAGTCAAAAACCACTAGGTTATTGCAGGGACCACAGACTATAAGAATGGAGGAAGAAGAGACCTCCCTTTCCTGGGACAACAGAAGGTTATCAAAAATAAAATAAAATTAGTAGGAAAGAACCAGAGATGCAGAGAACAGATGTGAAGGAAGAAGTAGGCTGCTTCCTGGAGGATGCTCCGAAGCTTGTGTCTACATCTTCTCTGCCGGAGGCCCCCACAGGCTCATATCTGAAACCTTCTATGAAGCAGAAGCTCATTGGAACTCCGGATTTAGAACCCAAGCAGTCTTAGATCGATGACTCTTGCCACATACCCATGATTGGTTGTCTTTCCTTGTCCCCATTATGTGGTAAGATCAATTATTTTAGGCTTCTTAATTCACCTTTGCCCTTGGGACATGTGTGTCCCATTTAACAAGCAAACTGAAGCAAGCAAAGGAAGAAAGATCAGGAACAAATACAAAAAGTTCCCCATGTGGCTCCCTGCTTGGAGTCATCAGCCGATCTCTGAGCCTTCTCTCCTCTGTGCAGGCTGCTGCCTCTTGAGTGCTGCCATTCTGGGGCCCTGGTCTACAGTGGTTGGTTTTAGAGTCCCCACTCCAGGCTCCCTCAGCAACCTGCATCAAATTAACATTCCATGCCTCTTATATGTGTAGAATGAATAGTTAGATGGATCAATTCCACAGCCGGTTGGCGATGCTTTCACTTTACACAAGATTGATCCAGATAACCTCAGCTTGGGGCTTCTGGAAGTGCCTTTGTGGGAAAATCTTTTTAATGGAGATTAATTGGAAAAGCTTACTGTGCCTTGGTTTTATTTAGGAAGAAGCTTCTGTATTTTCCTTTTTGGTGAAGACATCAGTGTGGTGTGTGGGGGGTATATAGGGGGTATGGGGTGATGTGTGGTGTACATGTGTATATACACAATAATATGTGTTTACCTAAATTGGTAAATGCAGACCAGGACACACACACACACACACACACACCTCTCCCTTCCTTCCTTTCTTCCTCCCTTCTTTCCTTCCTTCCTTCTTTCTTTCCTCCCTTTCTTCCTTCCTTCCACCATTTTTCTTCAACAGCACAAAGTGTTTAGAGAGTAGATACTGAGAAAGTGTTAAATGTCTAAAGATCCCTGATCTTGATTTCAGTTATTTCGTGTGCCCAAATCCTGGCACTCGCAACTGTTCACTGTACTTATACCTCCATATCTTAGCTCATGCTGTCCCTTGTCTGACGTGCCCATCCCATCTCCAGTTCTCTGGCAGCTGAAGTCTCCTTCTTCAAAGTATAATGCCATTCTTAATCAGCGTAGGTGTATTCATTGGATGTCTACTGTGTGCTGTGCACGACCACCTATGTCCAAACTGAGTGTCTACAGAAAGGGTCTACAGCTATAGTAGGCCTAACAAGTGTGAGTCTTGTAACAAAATTAGGTTTATTTATTCATTCAGTAAGTATCCATTAAGATATTCATGCAGGAAGTACCCATTGATGTTCTAACATCTACACATCCCTGCTGACAGTGTTGTAGAAGAAACAACACTACCGTTCTACTAAACCCAACCATGCTGTCCTCTCTGCTCCATTGGTTGGTTGCTACAGTTTAACACTGACATTGGTAGAACTGTTGATTCCTTTCCTGGTTATCACCTCCTCTAGCTCCCTGAGTAGCATGTGATAGCAAAGACAACTTCCCATTTCTCTAGCATGCCCATCCCAAGGCCTGGCTTCCAGGACACAGGAGCCAGACTAAACTATTTCTAGGATCCTAATCGGAAGTGCTTTCCAAACTGCTCACTGCTGCCCATGCCTACTGTCTTCAGAGAACGCGTTGTTCTCCTTTCTCCTTGCTGTTCAATATTCCCCCTGCACCTCCTTCAAAGTCTGGCATCGTTATCCAACAGTTCTCCTGGATTCTTCCCTCAACCCCAGGCGTCTCTCCTTTCTGCTCCTTTACCCTATAGTGTCTGGATCCTCAGGGATATCTAGCATGTGAGGACAGATTTACCAGGTCTGTCTTTGCATCCAGAATCCAGGACGGTGGCTGGTAGGTAGTAGGCCTTCAACAAATACTTGTTACATGAATAAATGTCTATTGAATTGAGAATCATTAATGAAGATAACTGGAGCGTTCACTGAGAACCCATGGTATGCATGGCTAGTCATCTCAGAAGATGAATAAGATTATATCTGTTACTCTGAGCATTTTTCTATCTTGTCCTCTGAACATGAACCCAGAATAAAATACAGAAGGGGCATAGGTAAAGTCAAGGTGAGACTTGATGATGTTCAAGTCCCAGCACTACTTACTATGTTGAAGTCTTCTAGTTAGATTAATTGCCATGGGCTGAAGGTCTGTCCTACAATTTATCTTGACTTCTCTCTTAGATCATTTTTGGTCTATTCTTTTCCCTTTAGATGCTGGGAATCAGGATTCCTTTCCTTTAAATTTCAAATCTTCCTTGTTTGAACAATCATAATTAATTGTTTGATGGGTGTGTATCTAAAGAAAAAGGAAAACAGAGATTATAAATATACCCGGAGTTCTCTGGAACTCTAGTGAGAGATGGGCATCCAGCATCATCATGGACACCTCTAATTACGGCAGGGGACTGCTTTCAGAAAGCTTGCTGTGGTAGCGGTGGTGGCACAGGTTTCTAATCCCAGCTTCTTGGGTATTGAGGCTGGAAGACTGAAAGTTTTAAGGCTTTCCTGGGAAGTTGAATGAGATTTGTCTCCAAAGAAAGAAACAAGAATTCAGAAAGTTCTCATGAACTAGAGTGCTCTGTTCCCCAGGATCTACAGTCATTAGGTGTTTCTGTATCTGTAGAAGTACAGTCATAGAGACTCTGGTCACACCCAGGTTGTAAGCAGGCACAGTATATCTGGCCTCAACCTTATTCAGGTGAAGAGCCAGGAGCTCATGTAATTAAGACCCATGCCCTCCTCTATTGGTTGATCATAGACTAGATGATCCCTCTAAAACAGCAGTTTTCAACAGGTTGAGAATCGCTGCTCTAAGAGTCTAGAGATACCTGCAAAGGGCACCAGTAATGAAGGCTTGCAGATTCTAGGAGATTAGATCAACGGGATGGGGATGGGTGGGGTAGGGGTGATGTCAGGGAGTGAGAATCTAATAACTCTCATTAAACTCAGAAACAGAGACACGGCCTCAGGAATGCTAGCACAGCATCCCAAGACCTAGGTTGTCTTCTGGCTTTTTCCTAAGAAAAGGAAAACTTTATTGATGTCTATACCTTTCCAGGTTTCTGAATTGAGACTAATTTTTTCTGGAGAATGTACTAAAATCTTCAGAAAACCTCAGTAGAGGAACCTAGTCCACATTTCTTCCTAGGCCTCAAGCCCGTGAGGGGGACTCGGGTACCGTTCCAACTCTGCTTTGGCTAAAATTTGGGAGCAGCAGTTTGAAGAACGTTCATACAGGTAGAAGATGGCTTTCAGGGCAGAACCAGCACTTGGTGGCCCACCTTTTTTCCTCCTCTCCTTGTATCAATCCTCTCAAAAGTTGTTCCAGGTCTCAAAAGAGGACAAGGGGTGGTGAGCCTTGACTCTCACCCATGCCATCTGCCTTCATGCTTCTGTCTTTGGCTTCCATCTCCTGCAGCCTCCAGCTTCCGCTTTTCGGCTTCTCTGCCGCCATCTTCGTTCCCCTTTCTTCTCCCCGGTACCAACAGTCTTCGGTACTTGGTTCTCGAGACTCGCCCCGCATTGTTTAACCTGACAGCTGTCCTTATTTTAGTACCTCGGTGCCTCCAACCAGATGCTCCAGCCCCATCTTGCATTAGCACAGGGACAAACACACCCTGTGGTGTACCCAGCTCTAGAAAGGGGACTCTGTAATTGGGAGGCTAGCTCCTAAACCACAGGGGATTTGGAGATTTTTTTCCCCCAATGCCCCATGATTCCCACACCCCTCTGTCTGTTTATTTCTTCAAAATAAAGGGGTTTGGGTTGGATTTACCAGTGCCCTTTCCAGTCCTAACCTTCAGGCCGTGGCTCTTCCGTTTTTTTTCCCTTTCTTTTTCTAGCAAATGGCCTCAGGGACCTGGGCTTTTTATTTTTGGATCCACCCCAGGGGCTATGTATGTTCAGGGTTCTATTTCTGACTTATTTTTCTCTCTTGCCCTTTCCTGTCCTTAGGCTTTTTCTCTCTTTTGTAATGTAGTATCGCTTCAGCTCCATTCTTCCCTACCTGATGTTAATGTTTTTTTTTTTTCTGAAATATCCTCATGTAGCCCAGGCTGGCCTCAAACTTGTTATGTAGCTGATGCTGACCCTAAGATCCTGGTTGCCCTTCCTCTATATCCTGAATGCTAGGACTATGGACATATACCACCATGCCAGATTTTATATGGTGCTGGGGACAGAGCCCTGGACTTTCATGTATCTATGCACAAGTGTTCTACGGACTAACAATCTACTGCCTAAGTTTTAATAATCTTTTCTAACAAATTCTTGCTCCTCCTGCCTTCATGCCCAGATGGAGTGGGGAGCAGAGGTCTCCTTCCTTCCCTGCCTACTTTCCTCCATGCCTTGCTTTCTGCCTTTGTTCCAGTTCCCCCTCTTCTCTCGTCCACTTTCTTCTTTGCCTGTCTCCTGTCTAAGCTGGGTCTTTGCTTGCCATCAGCCTCTTCTCCCTCCCTCCCTTCCCTTGCCCACTGGAGCCAAATGGAAAATCAAGTTTTTTGTTTTTGTTTTTGTTTTTGTTTTTAACAGAACCAGACACAGAGCCCTGCCGGCCCCTTTCTGCTTCTGCCTCTTGTACTTGCTACAGCCAACCCCACTTGGCTCTCCATACCATTGTACTTTCTATAAAACATCCTCATGGGCTCCTGCCAGGCCATATCTGCATAGAGCTGTCAGATCAGGTCTGGCCCAGGTACCTAGGGGCTGGAGGCCAAAATGGGACAGGTGGGACTATTTCTAGCCACACCTGCCAGCCTTTTTCATTTGAAGGGCAGTGTCCCTGTGAGCTGGTCCAAGCTAGCAAATGGCCTCAAAGCTCCATGCTTCCCTTTTCTCTCTCCTTTATTGATTCACTGTTGGAGAGGATGTAGAAACTCTAATGGGACTTCCTTACAGTGGAAAACAAGGAATGCTTCTGCCTCCTAGGTAGGGGTACCCCATTTGGGTCTTCTCTGCCACTGGCCTGTTGTCACAAACCCACAGCTGTCCTCTACATTCTGCTGTGCAGGAAACACTAGGTTAGGCCCAGGTATCCAGAATCCCTGTATCTACAGGCGACTGGGCATATCCTCAAGGCTTGGCTAAGCCTTAGACAGACAAGAGGCAGGGATAATAGACTCTTAGAGCCTCTGAGTCAGGAGACTCCCATGGCTGAATTAGTCCCTTCCTGTTGCTAAAGAAGCTATTGCCCAAAGGAGTGGCAGGTCTTCCCCACAGTTACACCAGATTGGTGACAAAGCCAAGAGCAGATCCACCCACACCTCTTCAACTTCTAGTCCATGAGTTTTCTGCTTCTCTCTGGCAGAAGTGTGTGGAGCCTGTCCCTCATCATCTTCCTGCCCCTTGTATTTCAGGGCTGTCTTCCTGTCTCTTTGGGAGACTGATCTGCTGGTCCAGACCCATAAACTTCCTTTCCCATCACAGCAAATACCAGCCGGCCTCTGCAGTCAGATCCAATGCATGGAAACAGGCCAGGCTGTGGCCATTTGCAAAATCCCATCTGGTGCCTGGAAAAAGTTCCCCTTGGCTGTTCTCTCTACCCCAGCTTTGGAGATAGACATCGGAGTTCTGTGCCCACATAGGTTGTGGTGAAGGAGAATGGCCTGGAAGGAGGAAGGTGGTGAAGAGGGCATTCAGGGCCTCTATCACTCGAGTTTTGTACTCAGAGGGGGAGTTGACACTGGGGGACATCCGTGGGCAGAACGGTAGAGGTTGCAGTAGTCCTGAGTATTTGGACATGAATCTGGGGGTGAGGTCTATTGTTTGTGCTTGTCACTGTCTACCCCTAGCACCTGTCTATAAGTTCTTTGACTCTCAAAGTGAAGCCTTCATCTGTCAGAGGAGGAGGTCGTAGCTCCTCAAGACACTTATATCCATTTTAACATTTTTAGGACCCCAAAAATGAGCAGGGGCTCAACACAGGGCAGAAACAACAAACCTAGATTCTTCCTGTCTGCTTTTTTTTTCTTCCTGGCACCAGGCACTGAACCCAAGTACTCATGCATGCTAGGGAAAGCTCTACCAGTCTGAGGGTCTGCCTCAGGGTGTCTGACCAGGCTTTCTGCTCTTTTCTGTTATCTGCCCTCACTCTGACCTTCCTCAGCCTTGTCTATGACCTTCTCCTCCATCACAAGTACAAGTCTTTCTTTCTTTGCTGGCCCATCCCAGAGACTTGAAATCCTCTTTTCTCAGAGAATCCACTGTGAAAGACTCTGTGGTGGTTGCATTGAGTGAATGGCTGGGGTGGGGAAGGAAGTCCAGTCAGGATGAGGAGCAGGAAGGCAGGAGAGGGAGGGACAGTAGAGTGGAGAGATTTAGTTCCATCTGAAAGCTGTCAGTGTGAATCAAAGGCTTTCCCTTGAACAGTAGCGTGGTCTGGAGTGATGAGCTCAGGAACTGCTTCGGCCCAGGGGCTTCATTATTGCTCTTTGATAAATCCAGGGAGACAGGACTGAACCTCCACCATCCCTCTCTTCTGCTGCTTAGCTTTCTGGCTTCCATGTGTTTAGCTCCACTCTCTCTGGTTCTGGTCCTGTCAAGCTGGGCTTTGAGAAAATGACCACTGGGGCATGTGGTCCAGAACACGGAGCAGACTGGTGCCCATGGGCACAGACAGATGTGTCCTCACATGCAAGGATGCAGAAGGGGTGTTCACGTGGGCAGGAAAGTGAACACATGTGCTTGCTTGTTTCTGTCCATGTGTGATCGTAAGATGTTTATCACTGGGTACTTATAAACATGTCCATCATATCATAGAGTTAGGGGCCAATTCCTAGTTCTCCATCAAAAATAGGATTTGAGGGTGGAGATGTAGTTTAGTGGTAGAGCTTTGCCTAGCATGCATGAGTACTCGGGTTCAATGCCCAGTGCTGGGGGAAAAAAAAAAGCAACAACAAAAAGAGATTTGACCCCTTGGTCCTTGCTAGGCTCAGCAGAAAAGGAGATTGGAAATTTGTTCATAAACAAAGACTGGCCTGGCTCTGGCCCCCAGTGCTCTAATGATGATGGAGAAATGTGCTAAAGGACAGACCTGGGTCATGATGAAGGGGATAGATAGCATCAAGAGGGGGGTGTAGAGGCCTGAGGATTGGTGTCTGGCCTAGGAGGGCCTCAGGAGAGGACAACTGCCAGGGACAGGGAGAGCTTGGTTTCTTGGGGGTCTGTGTCCCCAGCCTTAACATTTGTGTGGCCAAGGGAAGCTTCTTGGCATCTCTGAGCTGTGGTTTCTTACTACAAGCAGTAACTATTCCTATGTCCTTGGGTTTTGGTGCCCTCGAGCTTGGTTAAACAGTACCAGTCGGTCTTAGTAGATAGAGCAGCAGGTCATTTACCAACACTCACACCCCGCCCCCCACATCCCTGCTGGCAGCCATTGGTGGCTTAAAGACTGGTGTTTTGTTTGTCACTGAAACTCCTGGCCTTTGGTACCACTCACTGTTCCCTTCACACATTTACACCAAGCTTCTTCTGTGTTGATCTTAACATGCAAAGCAAGTCGGTACTGAGGACTGTGGGCCAAACCCCAGACCTGAGACTCACTGTCCATCCAAGAGGTAAGCAGGGTAGAGATGGAAGTCTAAGCGGTAAAGTAGAGGTCAGAGATGGGCAGGACCTAAGGCTGCCAGTAGCTTAAATCCAGTTCATTTACAATACTGGATATTCCTGGAGTGTGACAGTACCGAGAGTGGAGACTATGGAGCCAGCCTGTTTGTCCCTCATATCTGCCAGACTATAATTCCCCTTTCTTTAAAATGCAGGTAATAACTACCACTGTGTAGCAGGTTATAGTGCTAGGGACAACGTCTGTAAGGCATCAGTGTGGCACTCAGTCAGCATTTTATAATTGGAGGTATTTATTTTTGTGGGGCATGGCTGGAACTGAATGAACAGAAAAGGTAAATCAAAGCCTCCGTTCTCAGAGCTCCCAGGAGAGTGGGGAGACAAAACACACATGAGTACTTTTTAATCCACGGCAGGTTGTGGTATGTGCTCTACCCAGACGCCCAACCAACACTGAGAGAAATGGGGGAGGAGCAAGCCTGAGTCTGAGGCTGGAAGAGCTTTGTTTCTAGATGGTGGAGCTGGGAGGGAAGGAGAGGGAGGTGGTGGGGGAGCAGGGCTCTCTAGCTCCCACCCTCTTTTTAGGTTAGCAGGGAGCACAGAGCTCTGCAGGGTTCTGTTGCACTCTCAAGTTCTACTAGGATCTCTCTGATTCCCTTAGCTCTCCAGCACGAGTCTGTCTTTATTAGCACTGTTCACTGTTGCCCAGAGCGAGAACCCAAGCCAAGTCTCCAGAAATCCCCGTAGAGGTAGAAGAGAAAAGGTTGCTCAGACAGTGGGTCCTTTCTAGGTACTTTATTCTGAAGACAAGACTGTGCTGACCTTACCTCTGTAGACCCTTCTGCTCTTGATCTTTCTTGGTCTGTAGCTCTCATCTGCCTTCCTGTCTACCTTAGCTCCTTTATGACTGTACAGACATCTTTGTCTTAAGGGTCTTTCCTTGTTCCTTGGCTCCTCTGCCTTTGTGTGGATGTCTATTTTTGGCTCTGTTTCTCAGTGCTTGTCTCAGTACCTCTGTTAACGTCCCCTTGTGTGTGTGTGTGTGTGTGTGTGTGTGTGTGTGTGTGCATGGGCATGCATATGTGTGCACATGCATGGTGATCTGTCATTGTGGCTGCTTCACCTCATCAGTGCTGGAGTCTAAAGTCTGGAGGGAGCAGGATCAAAGTGAGAATGCACTTTAAAACACCATCGGAAGCATGAGGCTGTTGTTTTGATGCTAGCAAGAAGCTAGTCTGTGCTCATCTGTCTGTAGTCAGGACTTTTCTGGTTCTTTCTCTGCATTGCAGTACTGTACTGCTTCTGTTCCTGGACATGAGTGAAGACATGTGCATGGGCCCAGACATGTGGGTGGGACTGTGATTTCCCTCTCAGGTCTGAGCAGGCTCCACTAGGCTTAGCTGGAGGCTCAGGTACCCAGGACTTTGGAGGTATGCTTGAGTTGTGATGTGCCACTTGCTAGGCCACTTATTCTAGGTTATTGGTACCTTCTTGACACTAAAAGACACCAACACCTTTAGGACACTTCTAGCTTTCCTGCTTACAAGCTTCCTGGACTTTCTCTGCCATGGTCACACTTCCTTTCACCCTCAGTATCAGGACCTTCTAGGCTATCTCCTCATCCTTCCCAGCTCTGCTCTGTATCCTATTTTTCAGTGTTCCTCCTCTCCCAGGAGAGAGCACGGTTCCTTCCATATCCTGCCTGTTTCAGTCTCATTGGATGGGGCAGGGGTGCATGGTGAGGGGAGATAGTGCCCTGCCTTTTCCTGAAGAAGTTCCACAAGGTTGGACTTGGGATTTCCCAGACTTACTTAGAGCACCTTTGTGTGCCAGGCAGTCCGGCCCTGTGCCAAGTGAAGTGGCTTAGAGCTGTGAGTGACACAATCCAGACTCAAAATGGGCCCCTAGGCTGTGCTGAGATAGGTGACCTGGGCAGTGTGGTCCTACTATAGCAGACAAGAGAAGTCAACAGATAGGTTCCTAGGTAATGTAAGTAAGTCATGGAAGTCATCCCAGAAGAGGTGACTCTTTGAATCCCAAAGGAGGGAGCAGTGTTTTCCAGGGACCTGTGCGTGGACATGAAAGGTGACCTAAACCCAGTTTAGAGAGTAGAACTAAGTTAGGTCAGACTAACAGTTTTCCCTAATCATAAGTTGATTTAAGTACCACCCATGACATCTCCCCCCACCCCCTCTCTTTCATATGCTGTCTTGGCTGCAGGGTGGTTTGGGGATACCAAATACTGCTTATAACTTTGGTACAGAAAGTGCCCTTCCTGTGGATTCAAATTCTGAGACCCCCACCCCCCCGTTTCCTTCGTTGTTAGACTTTGTTGGTCATTGCTTCTATTCTGTTTTTAGACTAAATTTCTTCCACTAGGGCTAAAAGAAAAAGAAAAAGAAAAGATTTTCCTTCAAACTTCACAGAAAAGCAGACATCACCCTTCTGTCACTCCTTGGGTTCCTGGAAGGATCTCCAATGTGTACCTCTAGCTGTTCAATGGTTCGGGGGTAGATAGTGCTCACAGCTATTCAGTAAACACATGCCTAAGACTTTGATAGGTCTGGCATCCACCGCACCACATTTGATTTCACCGAAGCTCAGAGAGTAGATGTATCATTCTCATGTAAGGAAGTGAGGTTCGGAGGGTAATTCAGTTAGGAAGAGTTGCAGAGAGACCATGGAAACCTGGAGTCTTCTAAGCCTATTCTCCTAGCATTGGAGTAGAAAGGATCTTTGGCCGTCTAGTCCAGACTTGTCATTGTACAGTGAGCAAGGGAAGGACCAGATAAAGAAGTACCAGGACAGGGTTGCTTGCTTCTCATTCCAACGAGATCCATTTTTCCAGGTGTATCCCACCACTGCAGGCCCATTGACCTTCTGATTACAAATAAACATGCAGCCAGCTGCCCACTGCCCGGCTGCTGCCCACTGCCCTCTGGAGATGCCGATAAGAGACCATCACCCAGGCTTCATGTAGAAAAGCTATGAATATCAATCCAGACTCTGATCTAAGTTCACAGGCCACTCCTCTCACAAGCCCTTGACTCAGGTTCTAGGGTCCATGAGGAAGAGAAACAGGAGTACAGTTTTTGTTGCACATAGCTGGACTCAAGAACATGGAAGGATATGAATAAATTTGAATAATCATGTGTGCAGATGCTTGAATTGATAACATTGGCTGTTTACCTGGCCAAGCCTTCCTCTTAGATCTCAAGACCTGCCGCCCTTGCCTCTGGAAATGTGGATGAGACTTACTTTTTTCTTCTTTAAGAGACAGGATGGGGAACCAGTTCTGTAGAATTAGGGAGCCATTTACACACACACAAAAAGAACCCTGGCCCTCTCAGATGCTTTGTCACACTTGTCCCGTATCCTATTCTGGCCTCCAGATTCCAGAAGAGCCAGAATGAGGAGAAAGGTTCCATTCTAGTGGAACAGATAGGGCAAATACTTCCACCAACAAGCTGCCTCCCACCCTCTGAGGACAAAAACATGGACATAATCCCTGACAGCTTTGGACAGGAAATCCTGTCTCCAGAGCTGCCACAGCAAGGCTCAGTGGTGGGACAAGCTGTGTCTGCACAGGGGCTATGGACTCAGCCTAGGAGGAGTTTCCAGAAAGGCGAATGTGTGACCACATTTGCAAAGAAGGAGAGAAAGGAAAGAGTGGGTTGATTAGGATCTCGGGGCTGGGGTGTTGCCTAGTGGTACGGTGCCCTGGGTTTGATCCCAGAATAAGAACTGGGGAGAAGCCTCTATACTGAGTGAGAGGGAGGTGGTACAATGGGGAGGGGGAATAGGAAAACTGGGTTTGGAAGGAGATGGATTGTGGCCTTTATAGACTCAAGGAGCTGGAGAGAGAAGTGAACCAGAACTCTAAGCTTTGAAGAGAGCTTATTTTGACTGCCTGGCCTGACCCATTGGAGCTGTGGCAAGGAAGGAGGCCTCTGACTTAACTCTTTGTGGCCCCTCAAAAGTCGCTCTGCTTCCCTGTAGCCCAGCATAGGCCCTGATGCCCACACCGTGCTGTGCACAGTGTGCAGGCCTGACGTACCACTGGGACCAGCCAGTGATGAAGCAAGCCTGTTGGTGGGAGCAAGAGAGAAGAAATCCGCAATCCAATTCCCTACTCCATTTAGGCTCCACAATTAAAGGCAATTACTCTGCAGTTCTCTAATCAAATGCTCCCGGCCAAGCTGCCAGCCAGGCAGCCATGTGAAGCTCCTGGAGCCAGAGGGGAGAACAGAACAAAATCCCACACTGTCTCAGCTCCCATGATGCAAGAGGCTGTGTGCAAGCAAGATGTATCAGTGTGTACATCCCTGGGCCCCAGCCCTTGGGTCAAGGGTAAACACTTGGAACAGGAACAGCGTTCCATGAATTGTATTCAGGGCTCTTTGACTTTGGATATACTATCACCTAGGAATTGTCAATGTACATAAGTAGACTTGCTATACCTGGTGAAGCTGAATATCTGTTGACCCACACGGCCTGGGGAGAAAGGGATTGAGGACGAATAGTCTGCTTTGTTGTGAATGTGTCATTCACGAACCCAAGTGTCTAAGAGGAGGCAGCAGATACAGAAGCAGTTGTAGAGAACAGCCTAGGACGAGGACAGCAAGGGTTTGAACTCTCACCCTAAATCTGTTGTTAATGATGGGGTTGGTCATTAGGTCAGTGCTGCTCCCTGGGCGTCAAGGATGAAAATTGGGTCAGGCCCAATCCAAAGACTTTTAGGTAATGCCAAACCATTTCTGCGGTTGATAAGCCCTCCAGAACCTTCGACCTGTACCTGGGGCCCTGAGAGGGAGACAGTGAAGTAAAGGGATGGGATAAGAGTGGAATACTAGGAGGAACCCCTTGGCACAGCCCTCCTCACTCGTTTGTCTTTCCCGCTGCTAGCTTTGGCTTTGCCTGGGACCCAGACTCGCTTCAGCCAGGAGCCAGCCGATCAGACCGTGGTGGCCGGACAGCGAGCAGTGCTCCCGTGCGTGCTCCTCAACTACTCTGGGATTGTACAATGGACCAAGGACGGGCTGGCTCTGGGTATGGGCCAGGGCCTCAAAGGTGAGTAATGGACTGGAATGGAACCTTCCTTACAGTACATGCTAGCATGTGCAAGGCCTTGCTTTGATCCCCAGCACAGCAGAAAGAAAGATGTGTGTGGAGCTTCTCAACCCCCAGCATCCAGAAATCCTCTTCTCTCCTCTCAGCCTAGATTCCTGGATTCGTTCCCCTCCTTCCATGTGTCCTGTTCTTGACTTCTGAGGTCTGTCACTTTACCTGCCAACTCTCCCTTTCCTAGGATTGTGAATTGGCTCAGGAAAGGCAGTATGCAGCCTGGGAGATCAAGGAAAACAGGGCTTTAGATTGAGAGCTTTAGATAGAGCCAGGGACACCATGGGGTGCTGCAGACAGGTCATGCAGGAGGCAGGGGGCTAGCAAAGCCTGCCCTGCCCCATGTAGATGGTGTGCTCGAGTACTGTCTGCCCTTTCTGGTTTGTTTCTGTTTTTGGTTTTTTTTAGTTATAATTACAGCATTTCTCCCTTCCTTGTTTGCCTTTTGCGCACTTCCTGCTTTTCTTTGCCCCCTACATAGTCCATGTCAGCTTAGAGACCATCAGCCTAAGCACTTTCTTGTTTAATAATTCCATAAGCATTTGTTAAGCACAAGCTATAGAGCCAGTGCTGAAGAAAGCGTAAAGATTCAGTTGGAGACAAAAAGCACTAACCCTCTCTATCCCACAGACAGCGCAGAGACCCTTAGAAACTCTTCTTGGTAAGGAGTCGAGATACCTGGCTCTCATTAAAGCTCGGCCACTTGCCCACTGAATGAGTTGAGGAAAACCACTTCGCTTTGCTCTCTTTGCTTTGGTTAGCTGATTTGTGAAGCAGGTTTAACAGTCACCGCCTGCCTGTCTTAAAAGTGCGCCCGTGGCTTTTGTGCCGAGTGGCAGAATGTGCTTTATGAGGATAATATTGTTAGTTATGAAGCACTGTAACAATGTGAGTGGGTTGGAGGCGATATATTTCTGGTCTTATTATTTTTGAAGGTGGTGAGATTATTTGCTGTGTGTCTAGGTTGAGGAAATCTGCATGGCACAATCTATAAAGAAAAGAGATGGATTTGACGGATCTATTGTTGATGAGGGAGAAAATGAGAAAGACTGAGGTCGATAGATATGCAGTCAGAGGAATCCATAGCCTCTGAAGAGGGAGACGGGAGGGGGGGAGGGGGAGAGAAGGAAGGTATCTGGGTGGGAGTTAGCGGGAGCCTGTAAGCAAGGCAGACTGGGCACAGGGACATACCCTATGTCTTAGAGAGAGTGGAAATCTCGTTTGGGTTGTCCTTTGAGAAGCCAGTAAACCTTGCTTATTCTCCTTCTGTGGTGAGGATGAGCAAGGTCTTGTAAGCCACACAGAGTGCCCCATAAGTACTGAGATGCCCCATGTTTACCAGCGCCCTCTCTCTTCTCTCTGCTCTCCGTGCTGGTTACCTTTTCATTTCTTCCTCTTCCTTTGTTATCGTTATGAGAGACATTTGCCAGCCAACAGCTTTGCAGATTTCATCTGCTCCCCTCCCCCCTCTCTCCCTCACTTTCTCCCTCCCTCCCTCCTTCATTATCCCTCCTGCTTTATGGTCCCACTGCTGTGGAGTCCATGTCTGGTACTTCACAGTCTCACCTGCATGCAGGAGGAAGAAAAGGAAGGAGAGCTATCCTGGAAGAGGTGCAGATTCTGCTTTGGGGAGGGTCTGAGGAGATGATGGGTCCTGGAGGAAGGTGGGGTGGGCTAGGCCTCAGGACTTGGCCTTACTCCAGTCTTCCCTTTTCTGTCCCTGCAGCCTGGCCACGGTACCGGGTCGTGGGCTCTGCAGATGCTGGGCAATACAACTTGGAGATCACAGATGCCGAGCTGTCTGATGACGCTTCCTATGAGTGCCAGGCCACGGAGGCTGCCCTGCGCTCTCGGCGGGCCAAACTCACCGTGCTCAGTAATGACTCCCAAGCTCTGTTTCTCATTCTCCAGTTCCCTCTTCCACGTCCAACCTTTCCCTCGCCTCACCTTCCCCCTAAGGTCTCTATTCTCTCTGGTTTTCTCTCAATGACTCCTTACATGAACTTCTCCAACAACTAAGGCCATGAGACTAAAAAGGATGTCCAGGCGGTTAAGAGCACTTGCCATCTTTTGCAGAAGATCTGGGTTTAGTACTTGGCACCTGCATCTGATGGCTTACAACCACTAGTAGCTCTAGTTCCAGAAGGTTCCAGTGCCATCTTCTGGATTCTGCAGGCACATGCATATAGTGTGGTACAGGTGCATGTATACACATACACACACACACATGCAGGTAAAGCGTGGAGGAGGCTGTGCTAGGCTAGCCTTTATTGCATATTGCAGTTTCTGTGAGTTTGATATCCTGTGCTCCAACCTCTGCCCAGATCACACTAAGGACCCAGAGCCTCCTGTGGAGACCGGGTTCTCTGCACTGAGGTATGGTGATGGTTTACGTTGCCATCTGGTCTGTTTAGGGAACGTTGCTTGTTCCTCTCCAGCTTTCTGCTGTCCCTGAACCCTAGACCTTTTCCCTTTCAGCCCAGCCTGCCTGGCTGCTCCTTCCCTCAGCATGTTCCTCTCTTGATAGATGTTCCCTGGACCATCAGGGAACAGGGGAACAGAGCCAGAAGAAACTAAGCCTGGGGGGCTGGACCCAGGAGTGAGTCTGATTGCAATTATAGTAGCTTGTCTCTTGGAAGTTGAGCTCCTAGCAGTAGCCCACAAGGGGACAGGGTAGATGTCACCATGGCAAGCATTGGGCCACCTGAATAATGAGAGGACTGCCCTCCACACAGGACAGAAGGGAAGGCAGCAGTGACTCATCTTCAGGGTTTACGATCCCTGTAGCTCAGTAGTCTTGGTGCTTCTGTCTCTGCTGGTCTCTCTCTCTCCCTCTCTCTCCTTTCTGTCTGAGAGATTCTCTTCCCTTTGTATTGACTCTCTGCCCCTTTCTCTTTCCTCTGGTTTCCACTTCTCATCTTTGCCCTCCCTCGACATGAAGTCATTACAGTGGGGAAAAAGGAGAGAGGAGCTAAGATGAGTGAGTTGCATACCAAATCCCTTCTTGTTTGGGGTTGCAGGGATGTAGGGAACTCCTAGCAACAAAGAGTTCAAGGTTGCCAGGAATCCCAAACCCTGGGTTCAGGCTATGCCTTGGCAAATTTTGTGCTGTGACCCTGAAGAAGTCCTAACCATTGGGCCAAGGTTCTCTCTCTGGCATGGTAATACACACCATGATGCTATCAAGCTCCCTCCTTCCTTCCCTCCTTCCCTCCTTCCCTCC
>JADRCH010000009.1:3763258-3799916 GCA_019843965.1 Rhynchomys soricoides
TCCTTGGAGCCAGGTGACATAGGCTCCCTCCTTGGAGCCAGGTGACATAGGCTCCCTCCTTGGAGCCAGGTGACATAAGCTCCCTCCTTGCAAAGGTCCTTCCTCTTTCCCTCCTCATCTTCCGCCCTTGCTAACACCCCCAGTCTTTCTTTGTACCTCCCCCTCCTCAGTCCCCCCCCACCTGTCCCCTCTTCTCCCGTTCCTTCCTCCACAATCCCCGACCATCCCTCATTCCTTTCCCCTCTCCCCTATACCATAAACAATTAATTCCTCCTGTGGCCACTAACCATCAAAACCCTCATCACATTTAATGACCATTTGGCTAACTCCAGGGCTGCCTGGGGATACTTCATTACCACTGCTGCCTAGGCAGAAGCTGGTTTGGCTCCCAGGAGGCTTGCCTCATACAGCTGGGAGGACTGATCCCTGGAAAGGAGCCAGCGTTCAGCTGCCCCTCTTCCTTAGCCTCCCTCATGCCATGAGAACACAGTTAGGACTGCCTCGGCTGGGAGGTCAGGGATGGAAGGCTTGGGGGATGCGCCTCTTGACTCCCTGCTCGGAGTTAAGAGCAGGCAGATGCATCTCCAGAGAGCCATGAAGGTTTCTGTGGGTTGACTAATGGTAATGCTGGTGAGATAGACTTGTATGCAGTTAGAATCATAAGGTTGAGCATTGCCCCAGGATGGCCAAAATCTGCCATTTCAGAGATGTGGAAAACGAGGCCTGGAGAGGGAATGCATGGCCACATGGCTGTTCTGGGGTGGGAGGAAATGAAACAGAGCCCAGGGATCTCGAGTCCTAATCCAGCCTTCCCAGCAACATCCAAGATCCGAATATTGGTTCATTAGCTCAGCTGCCTCTATATCTCACAACACCCAGTGTCACACTTAGAGCATGGGACCATGGCAGAAGCTAATTCCTGGACCTCTCCCCTGCATTCATACTTGGTACCCACACCTCAAGGTTGCAGTCTTTAGAGTCTCTCTAGGTAAATCTGATGTCTACCGTGTGAGATCCAAACCTTCTGGAGCAGAAGTTCAGAGTCAAGAATTTGTGGTAGTCAGTGTGACTCGGGTTTTTCAGGGTGAGAGTATGTAGGGACTGAGGACCACACGTGTGCTGGGTGGGGTTACCTAAGAGTGGGTGGGGTATCCGTGGGGCATGTGCTTCCTCCACTTTCTTACATCCATCCTGCCTCCCCCACCCCAGGCATGGGCATGGAAGGAGAACTTCTTAGAGGTGGGGACCCTGGAACGATACACAGTGGAGAGGACGAATTCAGGCAGCGGCGTGCTGTCCACTCTCACCATCAATAATGTCATGGAGGCCGACTTCCAGACTCACTACAACTGCACCGCCTGGAACAGCTTTGGACCAGGCACAGCCATCATCCAGCTGGAAGAGCGAGGTCAGCTATGCTGACTGCCTGGGATAGCCTGAAGTTCCATCTTCTATTTCTATAGCAAGGTTCAAAGCAAGATAACTCTCTCTTGGGCCTCTCTGCCAGAGCTGACTTTAGTGGTCTGCTAATTAATTTTAAATGATACATGTGACAGATTAGCATGGCCTATGCCACTGAGTTATCGAGAGGATTGAGCAGAGGATATTTGTAAAGTCTAAGAGTCCCCCACCTCTTCAAGCGTCCGTTGTTTCATAAAAGAGATATATTCTCCCTGGGCACCTTTGACAGATATGTTTGATGAAGGGAAAATAGCACTTGTTTGTTTGGGGGAACTAATCATTGAAAAGGAAGATACGGAGAACCTTGGGGACCCCTGGGGGAATGTCTGGGAAAGTTAACGGATCAGGTTTAGTTAAAGGTGCAGGATGGTCGTGGGGGACAGAGAAGGGTAATGTGGGGGCTCAGCTAGGAAGGATCTCAGAGGGGAAGATCTGTAACCAGAGTCTGGATCCTACTAGTAATTCCAGAAAGAGAAGGCCAAAGGGAGAGTTCTTGGCGGTCTTCTCAGCTAAGGGAAGTGGGGACACTAGAGAGGAGTGCTGCGTCACTAGTGGGCAGTGCAGCTAGATCATACACAGCTTTGCAGGCTAGTGGACCATGGGAGTGGAGGTTGGAACAGAGATCGCAGATTGGAGTTTGGAGACAGCCCTGCTTATGAGGGAGGGGACAAATTCATGGGTAGGTATGCCAAGTAGAGGAAGAGAAAGCTCTGAGGCAAACTGAGGGCAGGGACGGAACACTGGCTGCCCTGACGTCAACTCTGGTTAAACTAAAGCACAGATTACAAACCAAACTCAGCCCAGCTCTTCTCCAGTGTGGCCTGGGACCTAGATGTCAACATGGCCCAGTTCAGGCAAAACTTACCTTTGTACACAATCCCAAATTGCCCCAGTATAGTGTGTCCAGGTCTTCGGGTCCCTGTGTGGCTCTGTCCTCATTCCTATCCCTTCCTCTCCCGTCTATAGAGGTGTTACCTGTGGGCATCATTGCCGGGGCCACCATCGGCGCTGGCATCCTGGTAGTCTTCTTTTTCGCTGCCTTTGTGTTCTTCCTCTACCGACGTCGCAAAGGCAGTGAGTACGGGCGATGCACAGCCACCGCAAACCCTTCATCCCCCAGCCTTGCCCTTCAGGGGGTGGGGGCTAGAAGTCAGCAGTGTAGACAGTGGAAAGCCCCCAGCCACATCTCCCTGTCCTAGGTCGAAAGGATGTGACATTGAGGAAGCTGGACATCAAGGTAGAGACGGTGAATCGGGAGCCACTTACAATGCACTCTGACCGAGAGGATGATACCGCCAGCATTTCCACGGCAACTCGGGTCATGAAGGCCATCTACTCGGTGAGGATAACGCGTCTTTCTCTGTGGCCTCTGCTTTCCAAAGTCCTGTGGCCAGCCCCACAGCTTTTAGTAACTTCTGTTACCTCTTCTTCCTCTGTGAGTCTAACCTGTTCCTGCTACCCCAATTCCTATGTACCAACCTGCTCACAAATAGACACACCCATACTTGCATATAGACTGGTACCCTCGTGCACACTTACTCTTATAGACTCACATACATATGCATAGCTACTCTCTTCTCCCTCCCCCCAACTCCCTTTGCCTCATCCTTCCCTCACACAGAGGAAAATCTGTAGATAGTTTTTGGTTCAACCTCCTCATTACTGAGCCAGGGCAGCGCACCCCAGCGGTAGCAGTGTTACGCTCAATATATCATATTACACACTAGCAGCAAAATGAACGCTAGAAGCCAGGTCTCTGGTGTCCTACCTCAACCTATATGGTGAGACAGAAGCCCGCCCCAACACCAAGCCCTCCTTTAGCAAGTGGCCTCTGAGCATGGAATCGGTAAAGTGCGTAAAAACAGCGTCTGTCCCCTGACACCGACACCCGTTCTTTAGTCCTTTAAGGATGATGTGGATCTGAAGCAGGACCTGCGCTGTGACACCATTGATACCCGGGAAGAGTATGAGATGAAGGTGAGGAAAAGATTGAAGCAAGGCACAAGGACTGGCTGGCTGGAAAATGGGCTAGGAGGGTCTGGGGGCAGGGGCGAGGACAGCCAGGGAGGAGTGGTCACCAGGTCTGCAGGAGGAACGGAAGACAGAGCGGTGAGGAGAGGAAGAGACGTGGGTTGGGGTGATCATGGTCAGGAGACCCGTGAGAGCTTATCACACTCGGCGAAGTTCCCACTTTTATCCTCTTCTCTCGTTGCCCTCAGGATCCCACCAATGGTTATTACAACGTGCGCGCCCACGAAGATCGCCCATCCTCCAGGGCGGTGCTATATGCTGACTACCGTGCCCCTGGCCCTACTCGCTTTGACGGGCGCCCGTCATCCCGCCTCTCCCACTCCAGTGGTTATGCCCAGCTCAATACGTATAGCCGGGCCCCTGCCTCTGACTATGGCACAGAGCCTACACCCTCGGGCCCTTCTGCTCCAGGTGGCACCGATACAACCAGCCAGCTGTCCTACGAGAACTATGAGAAGTTCAACTCCCACCCCTTTCCCGGGGCAGCTGGGTATCCTACCTACCGTCTAGGCTACCCCCAGGCCCCACCCTCTGGCCTGGAGAGGACCCCCTATGAAGCATATGACCCTATTGGCAAGTATGCCACCGCCACTCGATTCTCCTACACCTCTCAACACTCAGACTACGGCCAACGATTCCAGCAGCGCATGCAGACTCATGTGTAGAGGCTGGATCTGGCTGGGGTATCTCTGCAGGGCAGAGGAGATGGCTTCCCAGCTGTTCCCTGACATTCAGGGACATTGCTCATTGCTCCTTTCGTGGACCCAGCCTTTCTCCTCCTGGCCATCACAAATAAGGAGCAGGTCTCCCAGTAACACCCCATCCCAAGGATGGTGCTCTGTGCGTGCCCCAGTCTCCAGGGCCTGCCCTTTCCTCTTCTTCAGGAGGATGTCTCTTCTGACCTTTGTTCTGCCTGACCCAAGCATGGGGAAAGGAGAAGGGAGGTTGGGGGAGGGGAGGAGGGGAGAGGAGAAAGGGAAGGAGAAGAGCTCATTTTATCACTTCCTTTCTGTCCTGCTCCTCTGGTCTCCCATAAGTGGGCATGGAGATATGCTGAGGTGGGCAGGATACTGGAACATGGGATAGCCTACCAGTCCCAGTCTTGATTTCTTTATACCTTGTGTTCATCTTTCCCGTCTCAGGGGATTACGGATGGAACAATGAGTTCAAATCTAGCCCTTGGTCAGTTGGGGTCAAAATGCCAGTCACCCTGGCTGCTATGGTGTCTGTCTGAGTGAAGAGGGTTTCAAAAATCCCCAGGGGCACTGCTTCCTTTCTTCTCAGCTTTGTGCTGGACCAGCCAGCTGTGTCCTGGATGGGAGCAAGGAATGGCCAGGACCATGTCCTGGTTGACAGGCCAGAGGCCACCGTGTAGTGCATGGCAGTTTCCAGGCCCAACACTAGTGGGTGCCACACAAGCTTCCTTCTTTCACGAGATCTGCCCCGCTTCTTGGTTTTAACTCTTAAGCCTTGGAGAGATGGGTAGGGCAGAGGCTACTTTTCGTGGGGCTATTTTTCAAAAGCAATAAAACCTCGTTTGGAAAGAAAAGCTGTAGGGGTTTTCCCCACTATACACAAGTCTGTGGAAAAGAAAGGGGCACCTGCCCTCCACCAGACTCCCATCACTTTGTATTACTATAGCTGAGTCTCTAAGCACTTTGAATCTAGTATATACATCCAAATGGTGAGACCTGCCTACTGGTGGATTCTGATAGCATACAGTAGTGCCCTGAGCCTCAGACTCTACTATCCTACCCTGTCTAACTACCCACTGTAGCTAGAAACTACCTTGCAGATGGCGTGGTAGATGCTTTATCCAGACATCTTTAGTTTTTTTTCTCTTCCTCACACCATCCCACCTCCAACCAATCAGATTCCTTCTTCCATTTTCAGTGCCTTGAGTGTCAGGTTTGTGATGGTGTCTCTGTGTGGGTAGCAGGGACCTAGTTAGCTTCAGCTTGTCCCATGTTAGCTTTCAAGGAAGGACAAATTCGAGGGTGTGAGGAGAAGGGGGCCTGGAAATGGTGGAGAAGGAAAATTCTTACTGACCTAGCTGGAGATCCTAGTGCAGAAGAACACGACGGGCACAGAATTCCATGGGCCATGCTGTCTTTTCCCACACAGCGTGCACACATGAGCTCACACACATTCCATACCACGTCTCATCGACCACCTTCTGACCAAAGAGAATCTGTAACTTACGTTTCAGCCTCACCTTCCCAAGAAACCAACTGCCCAACAGGAGCCTACAGTCCACACCCCCACAGAGGCCTGCATGATAGAACGGAGTATTCCCAGAATGCTCCTTGCTTTTTCTCATTGGTCACCTTTCGTTAGTCATGTTAACTTTAATTAGTTACATGTTCATCAGGCACGGTCCATCACTAGCCTTCTAGATGGGCCTATGGGGTGGCATTCTCTGCTACCTCCTTTCCGATAAGGACCAGGTAATATCCAGGAATCAAGGAGCTCCATTTCCAGCCTGGCAGGCAGGCAGCCGCTGCTTCCTCTTCTCCTCCAGTGAGTGCATGCAAGAGTGGGCCCTTCCTGCAGCAGTGACAGCCTTGTAGCCGTATCCTAGTTCAGAAGACTCATGCTTGCAGAACGCTTTCATGAGAGCTCAGTGAGGCAGTGTGTTTGCAGTGTAGGTTCTTGGGACTATGGATTCTCACAGGTTTTCATTTTCACTGGCACCTGAAGCCATGGGTGATCCAAACACTTTTGAAGTCTCAATAGAGTGGCATTTTAGGCAGCAATACTCCCTAAAGTAATCATCTTGTTTGGGGTTTGGCTTGATTCTCTTATTTCTCTCTGATTTAAGTAGTAGGTCCCTCCTATGGAAACAAGAGCATCACTAAGGAAAACTGGGAGTCAAGCACCATGCAAGGCACAGGAAGCAGCAACTGAGACAGACTCCTGCCACTCAGACTCTGCAATCAGAATCAGAGTTGGGCCCTGCTGAATGAGCAATGTTGCTTGTCCGGGGAGTTGAAAGTCCCTTAATCATGGGGCTCTTCCGTCTGAAGCTAGAGTCTTCCAGCATGTTGGTACTTTGAGTCTAAGCACGCTGAATGCTATTGCTTTAGTTGAAGGAGTAAGAATCCAAGAGTCAAGAGATCCAGGATCCTGGTCCGCAGCTGCCATTTGCTGAGTAACCCTGATCTGACTTCCTTATTTCCCTTGCCTTCTTCTGGTCTTTGCCTAGATTCTGTTGGCTGTGTTTGTCTGGGGCGGGAGATTGACCATCCCTCAGGAACAGTAAGCAAACACAAGCAATCGTGGTGAGGGTTGGGGCAGGGGAGTCACTGCCTGCTAGAAGGAGCTTTAACCACCAACTTCTTGATCTTGTCTGTCACCCTAACCCTGAGTGAAATGAAGCTATGGGTGTGGCTCTCCTCTTAGATTCAGTGGGCTGCTGTGATCATGGTGGGGCTCAGTTATGGATGCAGACTGCAGCACATATAGACTGGGGGAGACAGGGAAGCTGTCTTCCACTTTGGTCTTCAGGAACGGTCATCTGGCCTAAAGATCGCTCTCCCTGTTCACCAAGCAAGGAGAAGCCTACAATCTCCACAGTCTTGAACCAGAAGCCAGGAGAGAGAGCGGCTGACCCCTTCCTGTAGACTGAAAGGGATGGTATGGAGGGAGGAAGGGGTTAGTGGTTTTGACATAAACTCTGCATATGCAAGAAGTCCTTGTGGCTATGGATAAGCCTTGCCCTTTGTAGGGAGCCCAGCCTGCTTGCCGAATCCTGGTTCCCACCCCATCCCCACCACTGCCAAAGTCTAACTACAGACTATGCATGAAGCAGGAAAGAGAAAGGAAAGCGAGCAGGAGTGGGGGTAAACGTCTGGGTCAGAATGAAAAAGATGAGGTCAACTAACATGACTCTGGGTGATACAATGTGCACTGGCCTGTGTCTTGCCGCTTGTGCTCTGTGAACCTGGAAATGCTCTGTCAGGAGCCATAGCTCCTGGGCTCCTTAAGATGGAATTGGGTGACATGTGTACACTTGGCCCCCTACATAGCAATGTTAGGCAATTGGGATTTATAGAAACACATGTTAAAGCCAAAGACCGTGTTTGGACCTGCAGAGTCTACTGGCTTAGTCACTGCCTCATCCTGCTGTGTGAACAGCTCCATCCCTATGGGTGAATTACATGACCTCCCAAGGCCACTGCAGGCTCAAAACACCTAGTTTCTCTACTATTCCATTTCTATGGACTCTGAGTCCAGGCTCTAGCCCATCGAGCCTAGTGCTGATGGTAGAATCCTGGGGACACAGACCTCAAGACTCCACTGGTGATGTATTGACTTAAGAAAGGACTCTAAAGCTGTCACCTAAACACAACATTCCCTTCTCCTTGAGATTTTCTTCCCCTCTCCTAAAGACAGTGCGTTCTGACCAGTGCTGGCTAACCTTCCTCAGCTTGCTGCTGACACCACCCGTGGGCCAGTAGAGAGGATGAGGTCTGTGGCTTGTATATGGATTTGAAAGGAGGGCACAGCGTTCAGTTTTCCTGCATCACTGTGAGGGAACCCCAGGCTCCTTTCCCAGAGGAAAATAATTGTTGCACAGAAGGCATAGGCCATACTAGGAGTCCTGGTGCAAACCTGCTCTTAACAAAAGTAATGATTTTGTATGCACAGAACTCCCCTTACCAGTCCAGTACCCCATCCTAGGTTTTTAATGCTCACAACCACAGGTCTTTGCGAACTGGTGGCCAGGCTCTTCTGTTGGTTTCAGGAGCTGTCCATCGTCCCTGGGAACACAGGGACTAAAGGGGAAGGGGGGAGCATTCGGTTTGCTGATCCAATCAAATACATAGGCTTCTTAGCAAAACTGACCCACAAGGCCATGCTGCCCCCACTTTTAACAAGGTACCCAGGTCAAACTGCCAACTCCAATCATTCCTGGGATTGCTGTCTCCATTCTGACCCCAGTTGAATCTTCTCTACCAAAATCCTCATGAATGGATCCATAATGACAACTAAGAGGAAAAAAAAGTATTTTTGTTAGGACAAACCATCATAGATTTTTAGCAGTGTGTGTCTGTGTGTCCTTTACAGCTTTTCCTATTCTGACTTTTTTTTCCTTTTTTTTTTTTAAAAAAAATATTGTGTACTATATTTTTAGTCTCAAACACACTATATATTATATATTTAATTTTATATATATATATATAAATATAAATGTTTTAAAAAGTACCATGTTTGTGTTATTTTAATACGCGGTCATTTAGTTACTTTAAAAGCCTGTTCAGTTTTGTGTAAATGGTTCAGATTGAGGGAGAGGGGGCGGAAACATTGAGATTGCAAAAGTTAGATATTTATACTTCCAGGCCATGCGATAAACGTTTTATTCACCAGTTTGTGAGCACTAGAGAAGCCAGAGGTCAGTTCTGGCAGCTCTAGGACAAAGGGGGCTCTGCTTTTGTGGCATCCGAATGCTCAACCCCATGTCTGATTGTGAGATAGGAGCCTCTGCATCTGCAGTCAAATCTCACAGAGATTGAGAGTCAGCACGTACCTGGGCTGGCTTGAATGCTAAAATGCTGTGTTTCTGGGTCACTGACCTTTTCAGTTTGTAGTGAAAACTCAGGGGCTGATGGCGCACTGGCACACACTCATGGGCTGGGGTTCATACCTCACAGGAGTGTTTAAAGATTGGCAGAGCAACGTTCAGATCACGATTCTGAAGCTGTAAGTCATGAAAATATAACGGTTTGTCATCCTCATCTGGTTAATGACGAAGGAAAGTCAAGGCTGTCCCTGGGAGCCTTTGTATATACAAGGAACACAGAACACAGCTAGAAACAGAATGTGAGAAGTGAAAAAAGAACATCAGGCTGGGAATAGCCCTCAGTTGGTACAGTTCCTGCCCTACACGCATCAGGTATCAGGCACCAGGGCGGGGAGGGGGAGCGGGCACAAGCCATTTCCAAAGGTTATAGAATACAGCACAGCAGATTTATCCCAAGAGAGAATGTAGCTGCCACAGGGGCTGGAGTTTAAAGGCATGTGGCCAAGAAGTGAGGCCCAGGTGCAAGCTGACTCTAGAGACCACTCAGGTAAGTTGAATGGACACGAACATGGTTTGGGGTGGGGTGGGGTCTTTTATTGTTGTTCCTTAGTTTTGAAAGCAGCAGCAGTGTCATTGATTGGGTCCAGAAGCAAAAAGAAGTGGGTGGGGAGGCCAGCAGAGTGGAGGCCCGAGGGATTAGGCCACATGGTGTTGGGTAGGTTGCTTCCTATGCTGTGTGTGTCTGAACCCTGCACAGGGCCAGCATTGCTGTGAGACAAGGCTGTGTATAGTACCTACCTGGTGCTCCAAAGGCTTAAACCTACTGAACCCCAAGAATACAAGCCGTACTTATTCCTACATATTACATCATATCCTGGTTCCAGCCTCATGGATGTCCCTAAGACTCAAGGACAAATAGTATAGGCATGGCCCTTATCATGAAGCCTTATGAGTCTTTAGAAGCCACTGCTTCCTTTCAAGGTTTTCAGGCTCAGGACACAAGCCCTTGGCCTAGTTTTAGACAGTGTCTTTCTGCACTTTCTCATCAAAGAATAAAGTTATGACTCATCAAATTATCCTCCCTAGGAACCAGACTGTGCACCTGTGTTTCCCTTACTTTACCTTTCAACCCAGCCAAATGAAAGTGACTCAGTTGTCCTGTGCCCCACCCCTGCTTCTGATGTCCCCTAACAGAAGGGCCCCTGACCTTCCCTTTTCCAAAGTCTACATATTTGGAGAGCCCACCTCAAAGGCCTCACCCTAAAAAGTTCCTTGCCTAACTCATTAATCAACTTTTTTTCCCATCCTGAGAAGCCTCAGGCTGATCTATACTGATTTATAATTCTGCTTTGATCATAGGATTTGTGTCTGACACATAAGCACTTTACTTTTTTGTTGTTTAGATGTTTTGTTGATTTGTTTGTCTCATTTAGGACAGAGTCTCATTGAGTATGGTGGAACACACTTTTAATCCCAGCACTTGGGAGCAAAGAGGCAGATCTCTGAGTTCGAGGCCAGCCTGATCTACAAAGCTGGTTCCAAGACAGCCAGGGCTACACAGAGAAACTTTGTCTCAAAAATCAATCATCAAACAAACAAACAAGCAAAACCACAAACAAAACAAAAAAGGTCTTGTGGTTCCTCCTTCGGTCTGGTTGATGGGGTGTAGAAACTCTGCTTGGGCAGGTGAAACAGGAGACACTAGACTACATTTACCCTATGCCTGCTGTCAGGAGATGGGGTCGGGAGAAAAAACAGATGCTCAGCTTATGGTGTGGAAGACTGTAGCCCAGGCTGGGGGCCGCAGCCAGAGTGAGAAACAACACAGGCTGAGGCAGAAGCTGGGGTTCCCAAGCTCCTGGTCATCTAGTTGCTGCTGGAAACCATTTGAAGTTGAGAATGAAGGAACCCCTGAGGGCCTGTGAAGAGGCTGGGGCCAGGGGTTCTCAGACTCCTGGACAACCAGATGCTGCTGGAAGTTGTGGAGGAGTTGGGAACGGAGAAGGCCCATGGACTGAGAATGAATTAACAGCATTTGTCTGGGAGCAGGGAGGGGCCTTCTGCAGGACACTTAGACTGTGCATCTTTGTAGACACAGGCTTTCTCCAGGCTCCCCACAGTAGTTCTTGATGAAAGAGACAGTCCTTTGTTGTAGACTGTTTATTGATTGTTCATCATAGAAAATGGGTATATACCACCTCCTCAGGGTGGACTAGGAATTAAATATCTTTTTGAAGGAAGGAATGTCTGGGAAGGGAAGATTATTGGCTAAACCCTCAGGGCCCATCTAGAAACCTATTAACATAGAAAATTGTTCTGGGCTATGAGATGTGGAGTGTGGTCATGTGTTCCCGGCCAAGAATCTGGTAGGGAGCAGGGAGAAGCCTACCATCCTAGGATGGGTTCCAGGGTCTGTAAACCCACTCACCCTTACCAAGATTCCTGGCACTGTCCACTGCCCCACAGGGTCTCACTATGGTTAACTGGCCTCTTCCTCCCAAGTGCTGGGATTAAAGGCTTATATCACCATGTCCAATAAACTTTAACACTTAATAACTGGAGAACAGTTTTGGAGACAGAGGTGATGCATTACTTTATCATATGCCTATATTTCTATTTATTTTGAAATGGTCTCACTCTATAATACAAG
Organism: Rhynchomys soricoides; assembly: GCA_019843965.1. Lineage (NCBI taxonomy): Eukaryota > Metazoa > Chordata > Mammalia > Rodentia > Muridae > Rhynchomys > Rhynchomys soricoides. Next base: position 3,774,925 of record JADRCH010000009.1, read on the forward strand.
ATGGCCTGGAACTCTCTGTGTAGAGCAGGGTGTCCTGACACTTGTGGCAGTCCTCCTGGCTCTGCCTCCTGAGTGCTGGGATTACAGGTGAGTGCCACCACACCTTGTCTGAAATATTTAGCATCCCATCACCCAGTACAGTAGAGTTGATCCCTGTGTGCTGGAGGACTGTAGTGCTAGAGGAAAAAACAGAGTCAAATCCGTGAAACATGATGCCCAGGGGACCAGTGCTCAAGCTGAAAGAAGTACAGTTTGCCAAGAAGAGCTTTGGCTCTGGTAAGACCAAGCTGAGACGCCGCGGCCAGCTTACACTGGTGCTGAGAGTTCTCTTGCTGAGTCTCTGACTGACAGACAGCGATGACTTGATTGCTTTTAGTTGATATGCTATATAAATGGAAGTGATATGTCACTTCCTGACCAAAACATTTCTTTGTTCCAGTTTTTTCTCCTGTCTTAGGAACAGAAGCCCATTAATTGCATTGTCGGAATTTCTAGGGTGAAAACTTAGGCCTCATAGGTCTGAACATGGTAGGCTCAGCCACTCTTACCTGTACAACAATTAAAGAGATGGATAATAATAATGAAGAGAGAGAGGATATCTAATCGACATGGCCCAATTAACAAGAACAAATAAAGGGGTCCAGGGACTCCCGGATTTGCAACGTAGTAACATGAGGCTTAGGTTAAACAGGGAAGAACTGGGGTGGACAGGCAAAAAGTATGCTTGAGAAATGCTGATTACAGTATGGTATGGTTGATCGTTTTCTCAGTTCTGGTTCTGTAAGATGGTCTAAAGAAGTCCTGATCATTGTCACTATTTGTCTTAGTTAGGGTTTCCATTGCTGTGAAGAGACACCATGACCAAGACAGCTCTTACAAAGGAAAACATTTAATTAGGGATCAGTTACAATTTCATAGGTTTAGCCCATTATCATCATAGCAGGAAGCATGGAAGCTTCCAGGTAGAAGGAGCTGAGAGATCTACATCTTGACCTGAAGGCAGCAAAGGAAGACAGAGGAGCCAGGAGGCGACTGGATTCCTCACTGCAGAACCTAAGTGAGCATAGGAGACCTCAAAGCATGTCCCTGAAGTAACATTTCCTCCAACAAAGCCACACCTACTCCAAAACCACACCTCCTAATAGGGCCACTCCTCATGGGTGAGCATTCAAACACATGAATGAGTCTATGGGAGCCAAACCTACTCAGACCACCACAGCACTTAGAAGGATCAATCAGATTCCCAGAAGATGACCACTTCCTAGTCACCCTCATCTGGTGGGCTTAGGAGATCTCTGCTGTGCCAGCCCTTGTCCTGTGTCAAGTGATTTTGTGAGACTAAATTAGGAGTCAATTTTTTTTAAGGCAAAGAGCTCCTAAGTACCCATTCACAGTTCCAGGTGGTGAGCATGGCAGTGGTCCCTGACTGGGCCCCTGAGTGAGTGTGTAAAGCAGAGTCTCTTTGTCAATTCATGAAAAAATGGGTGTTAAGGGAGAAATTAATCTTTATTTTGCTACAATATTGAATTGAGAGTTGTCTAGAAGTCAAATCAAGGGTTTTGTGTGTGCTGAACAGGGCTCTACCCCTGAATACCCCTAGCTCCCAAGAGCCTGATGTTTTGTGGTTATCTGTTACTGTAAGTCAGTGTATGCTATCTTCATTAACACAGTGTTAAAATTCTGCCTTTCACCATTTGTTTTTTCAGGAAAATTACATCTCCACATCTCTCTCTTCTCCTCTGTGAAATAGAAACAGATTGCTTATAGTCTCCATTCTACTGAACCTGCTTAGTTTTAGAATCTGAAACCTTAGTTCATGCTAAGTCTTTTCAGAGGAAAGAGGTAATAGGCATCTGCCTATTTCCACCCTTTGCTCCTATCTTAGACCTGTGGGTGGGGTGGGATGCCCCGGGGTTCAGAAAGAAGTAAAGAAGTATCAGCTCCAGAATTCGGTCTAGATTAGAAGCTAAGCAGTGCTTTGTGTAACTGGGTGGTACATGACAGGTGAGACTCACCTTTTCTGAGCTACCTTGCCCTTATCGGTAAACTTCTGTGAGCACTCAATGGGTTGAGATATACAAAAGCCTTTTGTAAGTTGCGGGATGCTGTCCAAATGTGAGTTGTCTGGGACTGGTAGTGCTGCAGCATTCCACTCCGGTAGCATCATCCCATACCACACAGCCCACTGCCTGGTGCAAACACTCTTCTAGCCATGACCTGACAGTAGAAAGTGCTTGTTCAGCTGGGCTTAATAGGTTCTATCTTGCCAGGCCCCAGGGTTCTGAATCCAAAGGATCAGTTCTCTGAAGAAAAAAAAAAAAAAAAGCACTTAGGGAAAGAGAAAGAGAAACCAGTTCATTAGAGCTCACTTTCCTGTTTCCTTTATGTGTTGTAATTAGCCGCACAGAGGCAACCTCCTGGGGAGAACAGAACCGGCAGCGGCCTGAACTGGACTAGGAGCTTTATCTAGTCTTCCTCTGCACAAATGCCTGCTCTTCTGTGCTCTCCATGCAGGCTCATCCTGGGGACAACTTATATTTTGAGACCCAGATCAATGCTCCCTTTTCCCAAAAGACACTAGTTAAGGCATCTTTTCAAACAGTGCCCTGTCTGGCCCTGAGGAGCAGAGTCTGGCTCCTCAGAATTACACAAGACTGGGGCTGAGGGATATCCCAAACCTGGCTCTCCTCAGAATGTCCGTGATTCATTCCCTCACCAAAATAAATACTTAGCAACATGACACAGAACCTCGAAAACTGTAGGCAGCTCTGGGCCATCTGACCCAATTAAGCAAAAGTATTTATTTCCCCTCAGAGGAGACACATGGGCTCTGCATCAAACCCATCAAGGGACACAGGGTGGCTTTGTATAGAGGAGGGAACCCGAATGTTTGGACTCGTCTCAGTCTCCGCAGTCCCTGTGCCTTTGGGGAAATCCTTCAGTCTTACTTTCTCAGTCTTGGTTTCCTCGTAGATAAAAGTACTCTATCATCCATGTTACAAATGCTGATTGGCTATTCACCATGTACTAGTCCCAGTGCCCATCCCTCGGGATAATACCAAAACTAAAACTCAGACCCTGCTCTCATAACCCCACCGAACCAGTGGGGAATAGACAATAAATAGGTTGGCCGCTGGAGAAGGAAGCGCTAAGGACACAGATAAAATTCTGTAAGCTCCGAGAGTAGACAGGAACGTGGGCTGTTTATGGAGCCTGGTCAGGAAGGGGCTGAAAGGTCGTTTACAAGTGAGCCAAGCCAGGCGTTTATCTAGAGAAAAGATGATTCCAGACGAAAGCACTGGCAGCTGTGAAGAGCCCGAGGCAGGAGCGCGTACAGAAGACTCTGAGAGGAGCAGTGAGAAAAAGCGGTAAGCTACCTGGTGGTAGAGTGAAGCAGAAGAGACAGTGTGGGGAGTTTGAAAATCATTTTGAGGTAGAAAAAATATAATAACTTGTTATAGTGGTTAGAGTCCAGTTTGGACATTTCTGAACTCTGTATTTTATTGAAAGTAAAGTAAAGGTAGACATAGGGAAACTCTCATCAAAGCAAGAAAGTGATAAAAATTAGAAAAGAATAAACTCAGAACTGACAGTGAGACATGTGGGTGAAGGTACGGAAGGACCCTGACAGTTGCTGGGGGTTTCCTCTTAGGGGGTTCAAGAGGAGTTTGTTTGCTATGGGTGTAGTTTGGGTGGGTCTCTAGTTTGACTGACAGGTTTGGATTACATGAGCCTTTGCTTACTGCGCATGACCCTTCCCATAATGCAGCAGATTTTAATCATTTGCATACCCAATTATTGGCTTATTTTGCATGCACACAAAGCTACTTCAGGACAGATAACCTGTCCCAGTTTTGTACCCAGATATTACTATACTATGACTGGATAGAATCTAAGTTTGATGGTTCTTAGCAGGAAGAGTCCCAAGTTGCTAAGGTATTCCTTATGTTTGCCTGACTCAAAATGGCTGTTTTTATAGGTCAGAAGTGATTGTTCACTTTTGTGGTTTTATGTGATTTAACCCAGTATGTGCAGTCTTTTGTTGGTGGTGGTAGTGATTGTTTATAATCACCTGGTTATTGCCACCTTTAAAAAGGGGGCTTCCCATCATTTTGGCAAGATTAATTGGAAGATATTTCTTCTCTCTACTGAGCTTGAATCTGCATGCTTCCAGTCTTTACCCAGTGGCTGTAGTTTTGGCCTCTAAGCCAGGCAGATGCTCTGTCATTGAATTCATATACTGTCTTCTGGCTCTTCTTGACAGAGACAGATGATCTACTCTCCTCTATGATCCTGACTGTCATCTTTTCCACAGAACTAAGAGATGACTTCAGATTCTCAAACAAAAATCTTTAGAAGATGAACATGAGGCCATCCCACAGTTAGTGCTTGGCTATGGCCATGCCAGTCATTGTGACCTGGGCTCTTTGCAGTGTGTCCAGAAGCAGCATGCACTACTGTGTGAGTGAGCCGATCTAACATTTTTAGAAATTAGCCTCCAAGGAGCACAATGACCAGATCCTTCCTGCTATCAGAGTCCAGATCTGTATTCACTCTGGTCTGAGAAAACAGACATGGGTTCTAGCATACATGCCATTTACTAACCATGTGAGCTTGAACAAACTACCAAGACTTTCTGAGTCTTAGGTTTTTTTTTTTTTTTCTTTCTGTGACATTCACTGAAACTACTGAAGGGTTGAAAATGACTAAGAAGGGACCTATGGGTAGGATCAATCTAGACTTTGTTTGGTCAGCTGGTCAGTCCCTCTCATATATGCAATCAGATATATGTGAATCTTGAGCTTCTGAAGTCAGACCCTCAAGGAACGTCTCCTATTCTGCAGTCTTTATGCCCCATGGGGCAGCTAGGAGAAAACATTCAAGCACAGGGCCACTGGCTGACTATGTAGGTCTAATGTCAGGATCTGAATAACACAGTGACACATTCTCGGGCCAGGGAAACAGCATTGTATCTTGAGTCTATGATGCTGGTGTCTTTTAGGGATGTCAGAATTGTAGCAAAAAAGTAGATTTTCAGGAGCCCACAAGTTGAAATGTTATGAACCATTTATTTTTACTTTGAACACATGCCTTTTGGGGAGATGGGGCTGCAGAGCTCAGAGCCTCATGTATGCTAAGCGCATGCTATGGCACTGAGCTACACTCCAGCTGATGGCATACGTTGTGCCTCTACAGTATTTGCTGCAGGCCAGAGCTAGAACAAGCACCATAGATCTTTGACTGTGGGACCTTCCCTCCGTACTGCGCTTCTCTTGTGAGTAACACTCAGGAAGCACGCTCTCTGCCTCTCTGCCTCTCTGCCTCTCTGCCTCTCAGTCTTCCAAGATCATTGTAGAAAAGGGAGCCGCCTGCAAGTCATTCTTATTTAAAGACTAGTCCCTAGGAAGCAGGGGCAGGAACTGGAAGGGAAAATGAAACTCTGTGAGTTCAAGGCCTGCCTGGGCTATATAGTGAGATCCTGTCTCAGAGAGAGAGAGAGGGAGGGAGGGAGGGAGGGGGAAGGAGGAAGGGAGAAGGAGGGGGAGGGAGGGAAGGAGAGGGAGGGAGGGAGAGGGAGGGGGAGGGAAAGAGAGAGGGAGAGGGAGAGAGAGAGAGGGAGGGAGGGAGAGAGAGAGAGAGGGGTGGAGAGAGAGAGAGAGGGAGGGAGAGAGAGAGAGAGAGAGAGAGATTTATTTGTTCACAGAAGACCTCATGTCACATTGCATGCTCCTCTTCCACCACCTCAGTAGCCACTCCCTACCTTCATGAGTGCCACTATGATGCTTTCTGTGCAAAAATCCAACTACCATCTTAAAGAGAGTAAAAAGTAATTTGTTCTGGAGCTAAATTTGAGCGATCACATCCTGGGGAACACCAGGTTCTATGTTGCCATATGTAAGAGAACAAAAGGAAACCAAAAATCAAGGAAAAGCTGCAGTTACTACAAGAAGGAGAAATCTCTCCTACGGCTTCAGATGCTATCTGATGACAATCTTAGCTTTGGGGCTGGTGGAAACCGTCTGCTAAATCAGTAGATCCCTAAAAGGGTTTGATCCATTAGTTACAGAGTATTAGATCCTACACAGAGAAGGGCAAGGAATTGATGTACTAGTTCAAGACAAGATAATTAGACTTTGGATATGCACCATTCCAACCTTTCTACATCACTCAAGTTCTACCAGTCAGTCATTCCAGACACAGATCCCTTCTAGGAATTCTTGTTCACAGTGATTATTATACCCGGTGTGGTTTATCTAAGAACTGACAGTTTGAGGGAGGAATTGTAATATGCAAAATAAAACCATGCCTTTCAAAGAAAATACAAAATCCTTCCTTCTTCCCATAAGTTGATGTCACCTAGAAAATACTTTCTCTCTACCCTTCACAGCCAAGTTTCTTGGAAGGCATTGTCTTTATTTACCATTCACCCATTGTGCTCTGCCTTCAGTTCTTGTGAGCCTACCAAACAGATTGTGTGACAGTTACAAGACTTAATAGTGATTTCTTAGTTAGTTCTTCTGTTGTAGGATCATTTTTAAAAAACTTAACAACTTTTATATAAACATAAAATGAATTCATGTCAAATTATATTTAATCACCAACAACTGAGGACTATTTACAGTAAGCTATCTCAGCTGATTCAAAGGGAATGAAATGAATTCATGTCAAATTATATTTAATCACCAACGACTGAGGACTATTTTCAGTAAGCTATCTCAACTGATTCAAAGGAAAATTCAAACATCACATTTATACAGGAATTCCAAAGTGAATAAATTTACAAATGCAAAACCGAGTTTATCCATCAGAGACTTTTAACCCATCGCTTTCTGCTAGATATGATTAATTCATGTTCCAATGAGCAAGAATCATATTTCAGGTTTTTGTTTTGGTTTGGTCTGTTTTCCAGAGTTCTATGTCAGCGTCAGACAACTCAGATGCTCAATGATTTCTTGTTGTTCTTTCAAAAATCTTCTCCGACCATTTCCCCTGCCTTGCCTATAGCCCCCAGTACTTCAGACTGCTCTTCTTTTGCTCTGTTGACCCCCTCTGTCCAGTCCCCCACCTCTGTCCAGTTCTTCTCCACAGGGATGGAGTTGTTTTTTAAAATAACAAACCTTTTTATTGGTTCATTGTGAATTTCACATTGTGCACCCCAATCCCACTCATCTCCCCCTCTCCTCGTACCTACCCTTCACCCTTGCAACCTCTCCCCAACAGAGAGAAAAGAAAAATCTTATTGTGGAAGCTGTGGTGTGTCACAGTGTATCCCACAGTATACCCCTTTGTCCGCACTTTCTTATTTGCAAATGTTTATGATGCAAGTCATTGGTCTGGTTCAAGGCCTTTGACTTCTGCTATTCTATCAATACTGGGACTCCTCTTGGATATCCTGTTGTTGGTCTGTGTCATGAAGATCCTGTGGTTTTGGATCTGTAGGACTGGCTCCTTCATGCGCTTCGGCAGTTCATTGCTGAGGTAGATACTGGAGTGGACCAACTCAAAGCCCTGGATCTGTCTGGGCCTGAGAGGTATCTGAGTTGGTCAGTCTACTGTTTTTCCTGCTCTCATGCACTTGGCTGGCTCACCAGCAGCCCCACAACCAGGGCCAGCTCTATCCTGCTGCCCAGGTGAGGTATAGGGCCCCTTGCAAGAGTCATCTGTCTCTGGCTTGCTCTTGCCTGGGGCCCCACAGTCCTAGGCGGGTTTCTTCTAGCCTCTGGCTTGCTCCTGTCCTGGGAACCTGTCCGGGCCTGACTGGTGCCAGACTGGTGGTCATCTCAGACTTGGGTTTTTTCAGGGAATGTTAGGGAACTAATCGTTCAGATGTTCATAGGTCAGAGCACTAAGTGTACTCAGTCCTCTCTCCTTCCCACACCTGCAATGTCCCTAGGGGCAGGAGCATCTGGGATGGACTCTTTTGCGCTTACCTCTCCTTCCATGTAGATGTTCTATATGTTTGGTGCTGAGCTCTCTCTCCCTGTCCCCACTCATTTAAGGGTTGTCTCATCTTGTCTTTTATTGTCATGTCACCAAGCTTGCAAGGATGATTCCAAAGCCTCTTTCTCTATTGTGGCTTCTTTATGGGCCAGGCACCTTCATTTACTTCCTTTTGTACAGAACCTCAGAAATGACGGGCTATACTCTAAAAACTGTCTAATTCTGCTCTTTAATGCAAAGTCTTGGAAGCCAGAACCCCCTCTCCCCGCATGTACCACATGGCTGTTTCTCTCTCTGCCTCCTGTCTGCCTGACCCAGGCGTTTTTCTTTCTCCTCTACATTAACAACAGAGCATCTTGTCTGAGCAATTTTCCTGCATCAAGATGGACACTGTCCACTTCACACCTAACAGTGCTCCTGGAAGAATCCTCCAAAAATCAAGTCCTGTGTGACACTTTTTTCCTGAACTCACTGTGCTCCCTGACTGGGTTGGGCTAAAATTAAGCGCAGTAGTTAGATGATTGAGTTCCTCCATGAACTGAATTCCTTTGCTGCAGCCTCATCTTTGATTGAGCCTCTTCCTAGCTTTTAGAACGACGTGGATCTCTCTGTCACATGGCACACGCTAACCTCAACTCTCCTGGCTCTTTGGAATGAACAGGTATAGTCTCCTTAAAAAACATTTGTCTGTTCACCTGTGTCTTTCTCAACTAATTCACAGACACTTAAGAACACATGCACTGGACGTTTGCTTCTCCTTTAATCCTCCTGGCAGGAGTCTAAAAAGAGACTCCAACCTTTCCACTCAACTATCAGACTAACGAAACAATGGACAGCAAGAAACTGAGACTTCCACGGGGGTCTTAGGATAGAAGGCGGAAGAGTTTAGAGCAGCTCGTCTGTCGGGACAAGATTTGACACAACCCTACTACCCATGAGACCACTTTGCAGGAGACACTGGAGCCAAGACTGTGCCGATGGTCAGATCGACACCTTACCAGGATGATGGTCAGATCTACACCTTACCACCTTACTCAGCCATGTGTTCCTCTTGCTTTCTATTTAAACCCATAGGTCACATCAGTCACCTTGATGAACTTGAGGGGAATGGTCACTGGATCCATGTTCTTCTTTCCGTTATTGAACTTGAGGGTTAGGGTACAACCTATGCCCAAATCAGGTCCAGTCACCCATATTCAATAAGCCAACTAAAAGTGCCAAGTTAGGAGTGAAAGCAGAAGAGATACATATTCAGGATGGCCCCACTGGGGGATGGGGGATGAAGAGATCTAGGGAAATACATTTCCAGGGTTCTGACATGAGATTGAAGCTTAAATAGAGGGTCAGGGATATGTACATCTAGAGAGTACCCATTCTTGACCCAACATTTTCTGGGTTTCTGTCTCATCCTCCAAGGTGGTCTGACCAGTTGTTAGAACCATGTGAAATCTCTGCCAAGTTCTTCCTCTTGATGGTTCTTTTTCTCTTTCTTCCACCATGAGTGAGATTCCTGAGAAAATTCTTTTTCTTGGAAGAATTTGTTGCCATTATTCCAGCAGTCTGATAGCAAGATCAAGAGACACAGTGCTTCTTTAAAACATCTTCACTTCTGACAAGCCTTTTACATTTCCAGTGTGGTCATATCACCCACATGTTTCCCTGGACATGGTGTCATACTTTTGTAGAGATAGAAACAGGAGAATCAAAGTTCAAGGTCATCCTTGGCTACATCTGAGGCCAGCCTGGGCTTCTTGAGACCCTGTGTCAACAACAACAACAACAACAACAACAAGCAAATAGATGGAAGCACTGGGCAGGCAAGGCGAAGTTGCAACAAAGTAGGGACAATTCTGCCATAGACCTCAGAGCTGATGCCATCCTTAGCCTTTGGATTGGAAGCCAGTGGTCTGTTAAGTTCAGAAAGGGTTTACCTAAGAGTCATCAGATAAGAACTACTAAGAGGGCTAAAATTAACCCAATATAATTTGGTTCTTGACCTATAACGTTCCAGCTCTCCACTACTTCAGACATTATAATCAGTCAGTCATATTTGGAGACTCTTTTAAAAACTTTTTTTTATTAGATTTATTCATTTTATTTTATGTGTGAGTATTTTGTCTGCACATGTGTCTGAGCACCACATGCATGTCTGGTGCCCATGGAGGTTAGAAGAGAGCATCAGATGCCCCTGGACCTGGAGTTAGGAATGGTTGCAGACCACTATGTAGGTGCTGGGAATGGAGCTCAGGGCCTCTTCCATAGGTGAGCCATCTCCCTAGCCTTGGAGAGGCCTCTCCCACCCCAAAATGTCAGTTCATCTAGCATACTGGAGATCATGGTTTACTCCCAAGGGTTTCTCTCTCAGGCTAGAGGTCTCTCTGCGGCTCCACATACATCCCTGTTGGCCTCTTCTGTGTCCTCTTTTTGCACAGGATGCTTAATTTCTTTTCTCACCGCTATAAAATATCTTAGGAAAGAACAGTAATTAGAAGGAGGGAATATTGTTAGGTGCTGTGCTAGGTTTGGGGGATATGGATAGCAGACAGTCATGGTTTCTTTCTTTTAGAAATGTGTGGCTCGCTGGGTTTGGTGGTGCACTCCTTTAATCCCAGCACTGAGGAGGCAGAGCCAGACAGATCTCTGAGTTCAAGGCCAGCCTGGTCTACCGATAGAGTTCCAGGACAGCCAGGGCTACACAGAGAATCCCTGTCTCAAACAAAACAAAAGAAAACAAAGGATTTGGGGCAGGAGATTCAAAGGGAGGAGGTTGCCTCCCTCTGGACAGGGACCCAGAAAATGAAAGGAATAGTAGCCTTTTCACATGGGGAGGGGGAGAGGGGGGTCACAAAGAGACCATGTAGAGACGGCCAATAGAACACGTACCCTGTGTGGTTTCCATGGCAAAGAAACCACATGTTTGGTATGGACTGAATGAAGAGATGGGGATGTTCGAGAGATAACAGAAATTAAATTTAAAGCGCTGCTCCAGTCCTCGGGCATAATGCAATGCTCCGCAGGAGTTGGGTAGAGGAGCACAGATACCCTTGCATGCCTAGCATATTATGCAAGAAGCAGGAAGTTTGCCTTCTGCCTGGAGAACCCATCTTGGAGACAATCAGGTAGTTTACCTCCTGTAATGACCTCTGCTGGGGTGCAGCATGGTGAACTGGGGCCCAGCTGCTGTCGGGCCTGGATGAGTGCTGCTTACTTCTTGCTTGGCCTCACTCCTATGCTTGAAGCCTCTCATCCTCTGTGTCTTACTGCTCCTAGTCTTGCCTCTGTCTCTCTGCCATCTCCACAGCTCTGTCCTCCTCTCCGTAAGTTCTGATCTCCTCTCCCCCACCATACTTTGCTTCTAACGTGTTTTAATGTTTCCATTGCCCTTGTCTTTCTGTTTCTGAGCTGTTGGATCTTTGTCTTTTTCCCCACTTTTCCACACCCCTTTCTTCCTATCATGCTTCTTTATACTTAGCAGCTGGTGTTCAGGGAGGTGTCGGGAGACACACAAGGATGACTAAAAATGAGGCAGAATACCAGGAAACTTGGCTGACTCCTGCCCAGAGTGGGTCATCTCCGTGGTTTCTCCTGTCTCCTCACTCTTTCCTAACTGAGCCTGACTGTTGTCCTCATGCTCAGAGGAATGCCTCTGGCTCATTCCACAGTTTCTAGGCAATGAGACATTCTCTGAGACGGATCCCAAGCATAAGCAATCGTCTCTAGGGGGTGTTTGCCTTCTGCGGTTTCATTTGCCACATGTGTGTTCTCCACCAAAGCCCAAAGGACTTCTGGGAGGGAGAGGGGAACCATATTAACGTGCCAGGCTGGTACCTCCTGTGGTGGATGACAGAATTGCCTGGTTCCACTATTGCAAAGTACCCAGTATAGCTCTGGAAGAAACTGTTTGAGGCTGAGACCAGCATATCCATTAGCTTCAAGCAGAATCATTTCTAGCTCTCATCTTCCTGACCCCAACTTCCTGTGACTAATAGATAAAAACCTTTGAAGTCTATTAACTTAGCAGACCACCAGCCTCCACCAATCCAAAAGCTAGGAACGTCATCAGAGAACATCCGAGGAGTATCAAAAAGCACCCCCCCATCTTGCTGGAACCCTCCTTCTGATCTATTTATCCTCCAATGAATTTTAAACTTGCCTTTAGGACTTTCTTTGTTCTTCAAGCTATCAAACTTCATAAAACCACTTTTCCATTGGAACATGGAATTGGGTTAACCCAAAGCTGTGTTCCCAGGCCACGGTTACTCAAAATGGCTCCAGAATAAGTTACCTCTTTTTCTGTTTAAGAGGAGGGCTGTGGTTTTAACATCAACAGTACACAGAATTAGACTACCAGAAATTCCTTGTTTCAACATGGCAACTTTTTTTTTTTAATGACAGAACAAAAAAATTATAACTCAAGACTCTAAAACTATATCGATGGAAACATGAGGGTAGGTGGGTTATAGCAAAATGGAAAAGCCTTTATTACAGATTTCAGATATCTGATGGTATTCCTGGCCTTTTGATTGCCAAAAACCTAGGGTTTATTAAGTTAATACATTCCAAAAAAAGTTTTTTTTTTAAATTGTTACTCAACAGATGTTAGGTCCAGCATAGAGGTAGGCAAAAACTGGCTATTTAGGAAGCTAAAGATAGCCAAAGCTAAGTTGTAATTAGGCTCTGGACCTGTAGCTTTTTAATGTCTCCACAGTCATTGAAGTTCTAACCATTTAATTGCCTGGTAGAAGGTTCAGCTGAGGGTGCAAGTTTTTCCTGGAATGTTTGTTCCCTCTGTCAGTTCTCTTGTGAGTAAAGGAAGGAATTGGATGTTCTGCAAAATGTTAAGCTAAGAACGTAGAATGTTACATCTCTGTGTTAGGAGAATTTCCCAGGCAGCTGAGATTATCTCATGTGTTCAGGAATGCTCTCTGTGGTGGGTATTCCATGAGTAGGTTCAGGGGAGCCGCTGAGTAAAGGGGGCTGAGAAGACTAGTGAGAAGGAAGAGAACCAGGGGGCTCTCGGGCAAAGATATATCTGAACAATGATGAGTGTCCAGTGCAGTGGCCCACAACCCCTCTTCTTCAGTGTCCCTGAGCCTTAGATGGAAGAGTTGCATTGCAGATTTATCAGTTGGGCCTGGATACCCCTGTTCACATAGTCTGCAGTTTTACCAGTTGTTGATCTCTGTAATAATCACCATCTGCTGTAAAAGAAGCTTGTTTGATGAGGGATGACAGCTACACTTATTTGTGGGTATAATGATAAATTATTTAGGATACAGTTATCAGTTAATTGGTTTAGGAAGATGGCAATGGTACATTTTCCACTGGGATCTATGACTTCTCCAGCTACAGGTTTGCATACCAGGCATGAATTCCCTCTGATTGAGCAGGCCTTCAGTCCAAACAGAGATCTGTTAGTTACCCAAGTACCCATATGGCTTCACTGCAGATATCTTGCCAGGCTAGCCAATGTGTGATCAATGGGTTTTAAAGCTAGTGAGAACTGTTGCTTGCTTCCCCAGGCCCCAGGCAGCTTGAGCACATCATCCAGTACTAAGGGGTATCCTTCGGGAGAAGGCTTGCAGGTCAATTCTGACTTAATTCCTCCAATTCCTGTGTCTGAAATATGTGATGTCTTCAGGAATAAGGGCTTACATTCAAGTTCCCCAGAGTCCAAGAGACTCCTAAAATAATAGAGGTTAATACTAAAGGCTATTTCTATTGCCCTTGACTGCTTCCTAAAACTTGATCTGCTTTTTGGTTTTGTAGAAGGTCACAGTTAAGAGCATGCTTAGAGTTTCAAAAGAAATTTTGAACTTAAAGACAGTGTTGAAACTTTGAAAGATTATGGGCACTAAATAGATTTTGAATTATAGTCACAAGTCCCTGGGGACCAGGAAGTGGATTATGGTGGCCTATGTGGAAAATGTTCCCTATAGGCTCACATATTTAAATCCATGGTCCACAGTTTTGTGCCCCTTTTGGGGAGGTTATAGAATCTTTAGGAGGCATAATCTTGTTGGAGAAAGTAAGTCACTAGGGGCAGACTTGGAGGGTTTGTTTTGTTTTATTATTTTGTTTGTTTTGTGGGTAATTTTTGTTGTTTTATTTTGCTTTGCATTTACTCTGTGTAACCTTGACTGTCCTGGAACTCACTCTGAAGACCAGGCTGGCCTCTCACTCATGGAGATCTGTCTGCCTCCACCTCCCTAGTGCTGGAGTTAAAGGTGTGTGCCACCACTGCCTGGCTAACTTTGAGGGTTCTTAACATCTCCCCATGTCAAGTGCATGCTCCTGCTTCTTACCTGTGGATGGGTGTGTGTCTTCTCAGTTCCCTGCTATGGACACCTGCTTCTGTGCTTCCTTTCTCTTATGGACTGTGTATAACTGTAAGCCCAAGTGAACTCTTCCCTGTAGGACTTATTTTTCCTTATGATGTTTATTGCCATGACAGAAAGTAACTAATACAGGGATCTTGTTTTATTCTTCTACATGTGAATACTCAGTTTCCCCAGAATCCATTGTTGATGAAGCTCTTTTTCCAATGTATATATTTGCTATATTTGTAAAAAAAAAAAAAAAAAAAAAAAGCAAAAACAAAAACCCTTCTGTTCTATTCCATTGGTCTACATTTCTACATTCTTGGTTCTTGTTACTGCTGAGATGGCTGGGATCACTCAGTTGGTCCACCAATTAGAATTAAACTTGATAGTTATAATCAGAGTTTCCAAAGGTTTTGTCAACTTTGTTCTGTCGTCTGGGTGGAGCTCTCCGATGACACACATTTTGGACAGTTCTCGTATGTCAGTAGATTGGCCAACACCCTCAAAGTTCTCAGTAGCATCTCCCCCAGCTTGCTCTCTTAGGACTTCTCTCGTCCAGGGGGTAGCTCGTCACAACCTTGTCTGCCTGCCCAGCCATCTCAGAAGAGCACGTCTCCTGGGCCCAGCAACACAGCCTTGCAGGATGGTGCACTGTTTGCCTGGGGCTTCTTATGCATGGAATCATCTAAACAACATTGCATTCTTCTTTTCCTATCTATACCCCTTTTATTTTCTTCTCTTATGTTATTGCTCTAGCTAAACATTCAAGCATAGTACTGAGTATATTGAAAAAGAGTGCAGAAAGTGGACACTTCTGTCCTTTGTGGAAATGCTTTGAATTTTTCTCTATTTAGCATAATACTGCTGATAATTTTGTCACAGTCTTTGTAGAGATAATTTCCTTCTATTCCAAGTCTCTTTGGGGCTTTCATGATGAAGGGGTTTTGTCAAGAGCTTTCCTCAGTCATTGAAATGTTCATGTGTTTTGCTCTTGAGTCTACTTATGTGACATCACATAATGTAACATGTAAATATAATAGATTTGTTGATATAATTATAATATAATATAATATAATATAATATAATACATTTGTTGATATGTGTCTTAGTTGGTGTTTCATTGCTTTGAACAGAAATGATGACCAAGGCAACTCTTATAAGGGCGACATTTAATTGGGGCTGGCTCACACGTTCAGAGGTTCAGTCCATTATCATCAGGGTGGGAACATGGCAGCATCCAGGTAGGCATGGTGCAGGAGGAGCTGAGAGCTCCACATCTTCATCTGAATGCTGCTAGGAGAAGACTGGCTTCCAGCAAGCTAGGATGAGAGACTTTTTTTGTTGTTGTTACTTTATTTACATTTCAAATGTTTCCCCCTTTCCAGGTCTCCCCTTTGGAAACCCCCTATCCCCTCCCCCCTCCCCCTGACTCTATGAGGGTGCTCCCCCACCCACTCTTGTCTTCCCTCCCTGGCATTCCCCTCTACTAGGGCATCTAACACCCTCAGGCCCAAGGGCCTCCCCTCCCACTGATGGCCAACAAGGCCCTACTCTGCCACATATGTTGTCAGCACCATGGGTTCCTCCATATGTCTTCTTTGGTTGGTGGTCCAGTCTCTGGGAGCACTGGGAGACCTGAGCAGTTGACACTCCATGGGGCTGCAAACTCCTTCAGCTCTTTCAGACCTTTCTCCAACCCCTCCATCCGGGACCCCACGCTCAGTCCAACCATTGCTGTGAATTGAATCATGGGTGTTCCGAACTTTTGGGCTAATATCTGCTTATCAGTGAGTACATACCATGTTTATTCTTTTGTGACTGTGTTACCTCACTCAGGATGATATTTTCAAGTTCCATCCATTTGCCTGTGAATTTCATAAGTCATTGTTTTTAATTGCTGAGTAGTATTCAATGGTGTAATGTGCCACATTTTCTGTATCCATTCCTCTGTTGAGGGACATCTGGCTATTATAAATATGGCTGCTATGAACATAGTATAGCACATGTCCTTATTACATGTTGGAGAATCTTCTGGGTATATGCCCAGGAGTGGTATAGCTGGGTCCTCAGGTAGTATTATGTTCAATTTTCTGAGGGTCCACCAAACTGATTTCCAGAGTAGTTGTACCAGCTTGGAATCCCACCAACAATGGAGGAGTGTTCCTCTTTCTCCACATCCTCTCCAGCATCTGCTGTCACCTGAGTTTTTGATCTTATCCATTCTGACTGGTGTGAGATGGAATCTCAGGGTTGTTTTGATTTGCATTTCCCTGATGACTAAGGATGTTGAATATTTCTTTAGGTGCTTCTCAGCCCTACAAGTTTCTTCAGTTAAGAATTCTGTTTCGCTCTGTTCCCCATTTTTTGATAGGGTTATTTGGATCTCTGGAGTCTAGCTTCTTGAGTTCTTTGTATATATTGGATATTAGCCCTCTATCGGATGTAGGATTGGTAAAGATCTTTTCCTAATCTGTTGTTTGCTGTTTTGTCTTATTGACAGTGTCCTTCGCCTTACAGAAGCTTTGCAACTTTATGAGGTCCCATTTGTCAATCATTGATCTTACAGCATAAGCCATTGGTGTTCTGTTCAGTAACTTTTCCCCTGTGCCCATGTGTTTGAGACTTTTTCCCACTTTCTCTTCTATTAGATTCAATGTGTCTGGTTTTATGTGGGGGGTCCTTGATCCACTTGGACTTGAGCTTTGTACAGGGAGATAGGAATGGATCAATTTGCATTCTTCTACATACAGACCACCAGTTGAACAAGCACCATTTATTGAAAATGCTGTCTTTAGTCCACTGGATAGTTTTAGCTCCTTTGTCAAAGATCAAGTGACTGTAGGTGTGTGGGTTTATTTCTGGGCCTTCAATTCTATTCTATTGATCTACCTACCTGTCACTGTACCAATACCATGCAGTTTTTATCACTACTGCTCTGTAGTACAGCTTGAAGTCAGGAATGCTGATTACCCTAGAGGTCCTTTTATTGAGAATGGTTTTTGCTATCCTGGGTTTTTTTTGTTATTCCAAATGAATTTGAGAATTGCTCTTTCTAAGTCTATGAATTATTGAGTTGGAATTTTGATGGGGATTGCATTGAATCTGTAGATTGCTTTTGGCAGGATGGCCATTTTTACTATATTAATCCTGCCAATCCATGAGCATGGAAGATGTTTTAATCTTCTGAGTTCTTCGATTTCTTTCTTCAGAGACTTGAAGTTCTTGTCATATAGATCATTCACTTGTTTGGTTAGAGTCACACCAAGATATTTTATATTGTTTGTATTTTGTATTTTAATTGTAAAGGGTGTCATTTCCCTAATTTCTTTTTCAGCCTGTTTATCCTTCGAGTATAGGAAGGCTACTGATTTGCTTGAGTTAATTTTGTATCTGGCCACTTTGCTGAAGTTGTTTATCAGCTGTAGCAGTTCTCTGGTGGAGTTTTTCGGGTCACTTAAGTATACGATCATATCTGCAATAGTGATATTTTGATTTCTTCCTTTCCAATTTGTATCCCTTTGACCTCCTTTTGTTGTAAGTGCTCTACCTAGAATTTCAAGTACTATATTGAATAGATAGGGAGAGAGAGGGCAACCTTGTCTAGTCCATGATTTTAGTGGAATTGCTTCAAGTTTCTCCCCATTTAGTTTGATGTTGACCACTGGTTTGCTGTATATTGCTTTTGCTTTTACTATGTTTAGGTATGCTCCTCGAATTCCTGATCTTTTCAAGACTTTTATCATGAATGGCTGTTGAATTTTGTCAAATGCTTTTTCAGCATCTAACGAAATGATCATGTGGTTTTTTTCTTTGAGTTTGTTTATGTAGTGGATTACATTGATGGATTTCTGGGTATTGAACCATCCCTGCATCCCTGGGATGACGCCTACTTGATCATGGTGAATGATCATTGTGATGTATTCTTGGATTCGGTTTGCAAGAATTATATTGAGTATGTTTGCATCGATATTCATAAGGGAAATTGAATTTTGTTGTTGGGTCTTTGTGAGGTTTTGGTATCAGTGTAACTGTGGCCTCATAGAATGAATTAAGTAGTGTTCCTTCTGTTTTGTTTTGTGGAATAGATTGGAGAGTGTTAGGATTAGGTCTTCTTTGAAGGTCTGATAGAATTCTGCACTAAACCCATCTGGTCCTGGGCTTTTCTTGTTGGGAGACTTTTAATGACTGCTTCTATTTCTTTAGGGGTTATGGGACTGTTTAGATGGTTTATCTGATCCTGACATAAGTTTGGTATTTGGTATCTGTCTAGAAATTTGTCCATTTCATCCAGATTTTCCAATTTTTTTGAGTATAGGCTTTTGTAGTAGGATCTGATAATTTTTTTAATTTCCTCAGAATCTGTTGTTATATCTCCATTTTCATTTCTAATTTTGTTAATTTGGATACTGTCTCTGTGCCCTTTGGTTAGTCTGGCTAAGGGTTTATCTATCTTGTTGATTTTCTCAAAGAACCAGCTCCTGGTTTTGTTGATTCTTTGTGTAGTTCTTTTTGTTTCTACTTGGTTGATTTCAACTTTGAGTTCAATTATTTCCTGCCTTCTACTCCTCTTGGGTGTATTATCTTCTTTGTGTTCTAGAGCTTTCAGGTGTGCTGTTAATCTGCTAGTATATGTGCTCTCCAGTTTCTTTTTGCAGACATTCAGAGCTATGAATTTTCCTCTTAACACTACTTTCATTGTGTCCCATAAGTTTGGGTAAGTTGTACTTTCATTTTCATTAAATTCTAGGAAGTCTTTAATTTCTTTCTTTATTTCTTCCTTGACCAACTTATCACTGAGTAGAGCGTTGTTCATCTTCCATGTGTATGTGGGCTTTCTTTTTTTGTTGTTGCCATTGAAGACCAACTTTAATCCATAGTGATCTGATAGGAGACATGGGATTATTTCAATCTTCTTATAACTGTTGAGGTTTGTTTTGTGACCGATTATCTGGTCAATTTTGCAGAAGGTACTATGAGGTGCTGAGATTAATTTAGGATGAAATGCTCTATAGATATCTGTTAAATCCATTGGGTTCATAACTTCTGATAGTTTCACTGTGTCTCTGTTTAGTTTATGTTTCCAAGATCTGATCATTGATGAGAGTGGGATGTTGAAATCTCCTACTACTATTGTGTGAGGTGGATTGTGTGCTTTGAGCTTTAGTAAAGTTTCTTTTATGAATTTGGGTGCCCTTGCATTTGGAGCATAGATGTTCAGAATTGGGAGTTCTTGGTAGATTTTTCCTTTGATGAGTATGAAGTGTTCTTCCTTATCTTTTTTGATGACTTTTTGTTGAAAGTCGATTTTATCTGATATTAGAATGGCTACTCCAGCCTGTTTCTTGGGACCATTTGCCTGGAAAATTGTTTTCCAGCCCTTTACTCTGAGGTAGTGTTTGACTTTAACACAGAGGTGCGTTTCCTGGATGCAGCAAAATGCTGTGTTCTATTTATGCATCCAGTCTGTTAGTCTATGTCTTTTTATTGGGGAGTTGAGACCATTGATGTTAAGAGATATTAAGGAATAGTGATTGTTGTTTCCTGTTATTTTCGATGTGTTTTTGTTTTGTTTTTTTTTAATGTTTTTGTGGCTATCTTCTTTTGGGTTTGTTGAAAGATTACTTTTTTGCTTTTTCTAGGGTGTAGTTTCCCTCCTTGTGTTGGCATTTTCCATCTATTATCCTTTGTAGGACTGGGTTTGTGGAAAGATATTGTGTAAATTTGGTTTTGTCATAGAATATCTTGGTTTCACTATCTAGGGTAATTGAGAGTTTTGCTGGGTATAGTAGCCTTGGCTGGTATTTGTGTTCTCTTAGAGTCTGTATGAGATCTGCCCAGGATCTTCTAGCTTTCATAGTCTCTGGTGAGAAGTCTGGTGTAATTCTGATAGATCTGTCTTTATATTTTACTTGACCTTTTTCTGTTACTTCTTTTAAATATTCTTTCCTTGTTTTGTGCGTTTGCTGTTTTGACTATTGTGTGATAGGAAGAATTTCTTTTCTGGCCCAATCTATTTGGCGTTCTGTAGGCTTCTTGAATGTTTATGTTCATCTCTTTCTTTAGGTTATGGAAGTTTTTTCTATACTCTTGAAGATATTTACTAGCCCTTTAATTTGGGAATCTTTACTCTCTTCTATTCCTATTATCCTTAGGTTTTGTCTTCTCGTTGTGTCCTGGATTTCCTGGATGTTTTGGGTTAGGAGATTTTTGCATTTTGCATTTTCTTTGACTGTTGTGTCAGTGTTTTCTATGGTATCTTCTGCACCTAAGATTCTCTCTTCTGTCTCTAGTGTTCTGTTGGTGATGCTTGCATCTATGACTCCTGATCTCTTTCATAGGTTTTCTAACTCCAAGGTTGTCTCCCTTTGCAATTTCTTTATTGTTTCTATTTCCATTTTAAAATCTTGGATGGTTTTGTTCATTTTCTTTGCCTGTTTGATTGTGTTTTCCTTTAATTCTTTAAGGGATTTTTGTGTTTCCTCTTTAAGGGCTTCTACCTGTTTACCTGTGTTCTCTTGTATTCCTTTAAGGAAGTTATTTATTTCCTTCTTAAAGTCTTCTATAATCATCATGAGATGTGATTTTAAATCTGAGTCTTGCTTTTCTGGTGTGTTGGGGTATCCAAGGGCTCGCTGTGGTAGTAGAACTGGGTTCTGATGATGTCAAGTTGCCTTGGTATCTGTTCCTTATGTTCTTGCCCTTGCCTTTCGACATCTGGTTATCTCTGGTGTTAGCTGGTCTTGCTCTCTCTGATTATGGCTTGTCCCTCCTGCAAGCCTCTGCATCAGTACTCCTTGGAGACCAGCTTTCTCTAAGAGGAATTTGGGTTTGGAGCTGTGGTACAAGGTCAACTCTGGGGTGCAGACAGAAACAAAAAGGATCTGTTCCCCAGCTGTTCCTTGGTTCCTGTGTCCTGATGGCTCTGCAAGGGTCCCTCTTTGATCCAGGAATTTGAACAGAAGTGGTGATCTTGCCTGTGCTCCAAGGTGTTTATGCACTCTTGGGAGACCATCGCTCTCCTGGCACTATTTGAGTATCGAGCCCTATGTCACAGGATCAGCTCCCCGGCCGCAGAAAACCAGAAGGCCACTCCTCAGTCCCTGTGTCCTTAGGGTTCCGGATGGGTCCCTCTAGCAGAAGTGCTGGTCTTACCTCCACTCACAGGCTTGTCCACACTCCTGGGAGGCTAGCTTTCTCCTGGCTCTATTTAGCTATGGAGCCCTGTGGCACAGGCTGAGGTCCCCAGCCACAGAAGGAAACTGGAAGGCTCCTGTTCCAGCCTGAGGGTTCTGGGAGGGTCCCTCTGAGCAGAGGTGCTGGCCTTATCCCCACTCACAAGCTAAACTAGAAGGCTCCTGTCCCAGAGGATGAGTCTTAAAGCCCACACCCACAATGACACACTTCCTCCAACAAAGCCACACCTACTCCAACAAGGTCACACCTCCTAACACTGCCACTCCCTGAGCCAAACATATTCAAACCATCACAATGCATATATCTTGGATTATCTTTCCATCACTGGAATTAAGTCACCCTGAACATGGTTATGATCTTTACATGTTTTCTTAAATTCAACTCACAAGTATTTTACTGTGACGTTTTTGATCTGTGTGCATGCATGTCCTTATCTGGTTTGAATATCAGGGTGATACTGGCTTCATAACAATATCTTGGCAATACTCCCTTCTGTTCTATTTAATTAATTAATTTGTTAATAGTTTGAGAAGCATTGGTATTGATATTTTTCTAAAAATCTGTTAGAATTCTATGTATAATCGATATGAACCTAGACTTTTCTTTTTTAGTAAGTTTGTTGTTGTTGCTTTTATTTGTATTGTTTGTTTTTGTTTGTTCTGGTTTTTTTGCAGTCTTGTTCCTTGTTTTAGATCAATTTGTTTAACTTATTTTGGTTTAAGTTTGGAAGTTCATCCAGTTTTGGGGAGACTAACCAATTTAGTAAGATAAACATTATAAGATAGTTCCTAATGATTTTCTGAATTTTAGTTGTATCTATTTTAATATCTACTTTTCATCTCTGACTTTATTTCTTTATTTTGCTTGGTTTGGCTAAAGATTTGTTAAAGAACCAATCATTTGCTTCATTGATATCTTTTTTCATTTCCATTTTATTAATTTCTTATCTGAACTTAATTTAATTGGCCTACTAATTTTGAATTCAGCTCATTCTTGTTTTGAAAGACCCCAGGTTTGCACCTTTAAGAAGTTTATTTAGACTTTCTCTAATATTTTAATTCAGGCACTTGTAGTTACAGAGTTTCTACTGAGGACTGTATTCATTATATTACATAGATTTTGATATTGTGTCTTGATTTTATTCTGGAAATGTTTTGATTTCCTTTTTAATTTCCTCTTGTAGAAGAGGGGTAGAAAAATTGTAAGAGCTAAGATGACATCAAGGAAACAATTTCCAGTCACAGCAAGGCAGATGTATATATGAACTCACAGAGAGTTTGACAGCATACACGAAGCCTGATAGAGAAGGGGCAGTAGACATGATGTCCCACTCCAAGCTGGGGTACTATTGGAATTTGATGGCTTCTGGGAGAGGGAGAGCCAATTTTCTTCAGTGGTGTGACAATTGATGTATTGACCACATTCCAGGCCATGTCCCATGCCCCAGAGTAGTTGACTAACACAAACTGGATTCAATTATTTTCAAAGATAGAGGAGAGAAAGAGAGAGAGAGAGAGAAAGAGAGAGAGGAGAACAAACCAGGAAGTAGTATTATTCCAGTACTCCTTGGTCTCTACTTCAGTTTCTGCCTCCAATTTCCTGCCTTGGCTTCTCTCAATGATGGACCTGTAAACCAAATAACCCTTTCCCTCCCAAGGTGTCCTTTGATTATGGTGTTTATCACAGCAACAGAAAGCAGACTACAACAATCTCTTTATTGATGAGAATAGTTTTTGAGGTCAACCAATATTCTTCTGTTAGGTTAATCTACGGTTTTATGTCTAGTATTAATTTTATGAAACAAAGTATACCCACATTAGTACTTTATATTTAAAGTGTTTGTTTCTTTGCTTATTATTTGTGTGTGCCACAGCCTGTGTGGAGGTCAGGGGACAACTCTTAGGTTTGGTTCTTTCCTGTCACCTTGTGAGATCAAATGATAGAGCTCAGGTCATGAGGCCTGCAGTCCAGCATTTCTACCCCTGAGCTATTCAGCAGGTTCTGTATGTTTAAAATTGTGATGTTTTCTTGATGCATTGTTTTCTTAATCAGCTTGAAGTGGCTTTAGCTTTTCTGACAAGTCTTGGTTTGAAGTCTACTTTGTCAAGTATTGGTACTGGGGCAACAACAACTCCTTGCTCCCTAGTTTCTTTTACCTGGAATATGTTTCTATCCTCACACTAAGGTGATGTCTGCCTTTGGTGGTGAGGTGCATTCCTGAGCAACAACTAATGCAAGTCTTCATCATCATCATCATCATCATCATCATCATCATCATCATCATTTATTTTGCCAGAATGTGCCTCTTTTTTTAAAAAAAAAAAAAAAAACAACAACAACAAAACTTTTTATTGATGCTTTGTGAGTTTCACAGTATGCACCTCGGTCCCACTTATCTCCCAGTCCTCTCTCCCCCACACAAGCAAGCAAACAACAACAGCAAGCATAGAAAACATCTCATCATCTCATCATGGAAGCTGTAACATGTCACAGTGTGTCCCACGGTATATCCCTCTGTCCACACATCTTCACTTGCAAATATTCAATATAATGAGTCATTGGTTTGGCTCAAGATCCCTGGCTTCTGTGACACCATCAGTGTTGGATCCTCAGGACTCCTGGTTGTCCTGTCATGAAGATCCTCAGGACTGGCCCTTTTACACCCCTTTCATACCTCCAACCATTCACAGATGATGTAGATTTTGGGGTGGGCCAATTCAGAGCCAGGCATCAAGCTAGGATGAACAAAAGACTGCCTTTTGCTCCTCCCCTGACTGATATAAGAAGACTAACAGCAACAACAAGGGGTCTCTTTGCCCTTGCTGGGTTGGGGATGTCCCTTTTTAACAGAAATTTTAGTTGCTTTTTATTTAAGACTGCACTAAGCGCTTAATGTCCACCTTTACAATAAACAAATATAGCAATGGTAACACAGTAGAACAAAACATACTTCTGAAAGCCATTGCTTTTCTGTTTGGGGCCATTTAAAGTTTTTTGGGTTTTTGTTTGTTTGTTTGCTTTTTGTTGTTGTTTTTGTCACAAAAACAAGAATATACCTTCACAGTGGCTTGAAATAGGCCATCTTTTAAAACAAAGGCAATGATTCACAAAAGACTTAGAATATAAAACTAGCTGACAAAATCTTAATAGAATTTACTAAAATCAGTCACATCAACAGCACATCTGAAGTGCTCTTGTATAAAATATCAAATGAAGAAAAGAATTTATCAATGTCGAAAAAAGTGAGTTTGTTCACAGACAATCTGACAAGTTATCATAAAAAGTGTTTTCTGTGATATAAGGAAAAGAATACAACATTATTCTTCCTGAGCACTTCTAATTCAAGACTTTCCACTCAATAAAATAACTGAGGATCTGAAGCTGAGAAAATGTATTTGAGCACAATGTATGAAACTTATGCTTTTCTTCTTCTGCTTCTGCTTCTGCTTCTGCTTCTGCTTCTGCTTCTGCTTCTTCTTCTTCTTCTTCTTCTTCTTCTTCTTCTTCTTCTTCTTCTTCTTCTTCTTCTTCTTC